>JAVIWB010001775.1:0-245926 GCA_031893035.1 Dermolepida albohirtum | reverse complement strand
TGATAATCCTTTTGTCAACTTAACTAAATGATTATTTTTGAGAAGATTGTTTTTTTAGGCTTCTGAAAAATATTTAATAGAACATGTATAATAGAAATTAATGATTTGTTTGATATATATTCGTAATAAATACAAATTTTAATTTATTATGATATATCGACACAGGCTTATATATTTTTATGCGTATGTCACACCAAACATATTAATTTATCTGTTGTGTTTGAAATTTGAAAAAAATTTATGAATTGTAAGTGAAATGATATAATTGAATTTTAAAAAATTATTTTTTTTTTTTTTTACACAAAAAGTTTTGATAATAATAATAATCTTCTGTCAAAACAAAAATTAACAATAGGTGTATGACAAGTCTACGGAAAAAAAATGAACAGAATATAATGTAATAACAAATGAGTTATAAGAGAAATTACAAAAAACAATCAATCCAAAAAAGAAAAGAAAAAGAAAGGGAAAGAAAAAAAATTTTTAGTAATAAAATAATATATATTTATTGTCCAACAGGCGAACTCAATTAAAGGACAAAACATTGACTACAAATAAAACGAAGTACATACAGTCAAAATAAATACAATATAAGAAGTAATTAATAATGAGAAAGCAATTCCACTAAGCAATTAATAATAACTTAAAATAATAGAAAATTAAGAATAATAGAATATTAAAAATAAAACTAAGTAAAAAATTACTTATAAGATAATATGTTTCAAATTAACTTATTTTATAATATAATTTCGTTCATTAGCATGCAAGTTATGTAATAACGTGCTTGTCAGTGAAGCGGGGTTTTCAAGATTTCGAAGTATATCTTAACCATGATACTGATTATAGGTGAATGTCTGTATTGATCAGATGTAAGCTTAGAAATGGAATGATTCGGACTTCAATATAATAGGATGTATAGGATTGTGGTCCTTTCTAATTGAATAAATATATCTTCGTTTAGTCTGAAACTTGGATCACGGTTGATAATATAAATGCTTCGAGGTTATATGATAACAGAACCATACAAAAGTTAAATTTTAAAACTTAGTTATGTTTATATGCATTTTTTTACTATTGAATTATCTACTTTTAATAATTAATTTCAAATTTTCAGCTCGAATATATATTTTTCTGAACGATTTCTTTTTTAAAATACCTTACATTAATATAAAATAGTTGACAATTTGATATAAATGATAATATATACCATACATTTTGAATATTTTAATTATTATAGAATCGTTTTCAAATCAAATTAAAGTTCAATCGATCAAAATTTAGCTGCTAATATTCCTACCATCTTGACATTTTTGTGATACATATGACCATAACATTTAATACATTGTGCGTCTGAGATACGAGTTATTAACTAGACAATTATTTTAACAATAAATCTTTTTAATTATTAAATTTTGAACTAAATAATAAGTAATGAAATGAAATGTTAAAAATATATCGAATTACAGACACAAATGTAATTTAAAAAAACTGAAACGTTTTCCTAAAAATAGAATTGTAATTTACTTTAAGAGTTAAGTTTAGATTAAGTTTATGACAGCTGCATTGTGGTGCATTAAACATAAATATACAGGGATGGGTTGTAATTACTTTGACACGTATGATAATTATTGGGTTGGCAACAATTTTTCGGTTTTTACTGATAGAGAGCGTTGCTTTATTTTCTGTATAACGTATGTTAGTGCAGTACTTTACCGTTAGTCGCGTGATACAAGTCACATTGACGTAACTTCAGAAGCAAGTCGTGCGTGACTTTTATTAAAGCTATTAGTTGTGGATTAATTTTTAATGGAGTGCAGAAACAACATTTTCGACATATTTTACTATTATATTTCCATAAAGGAAAGAAAGCTGCTGCGGCTCACAAAAAGATATGTGAAGTTTATGGTGCTAATTGCCTAACAGAGCGCACGTGTCGGAATTGGTATAAAAAATTCCGTTCTGGAGATTTTTCCATCAAAGATGAGCACCGTTCTGGTCGGCCTACCGAAGTTGATGATGACCAAATCAATGTCATAATTGAAGAGGATCGTCATATAACTGTTCGAGAGGTTGCAGAGAAGCTACATGTATGCACACAACAATTGAAAAATATTTAAAATGTCTTGGGTAGTTAAGAAGCTTGATATTTGGGTACCTCACGAATTGAAAGAAATTCATTTAACACAAAAATCAACTTTTGCGATATGCACCTTAGACGAAATGAAACCGACCCTTCCTTAAAAAGAATCATCACTGGTGAAAAAAAGGGGGTTGTACAGAACATGTTCGAAAACGATCATGGAGCAAACACGATAAACCAGCTCAAACGACATCGAAACGAATTGCATCCAAAAAAGATCATGCTGTTAGTTTGGTGGGATTAAAAAGGTGTTGTTTTTTTTGAGCTGCTTCCAAGGAACCAAACCATCAATTCTGATGTTTACTGTCAACAATTAATAAAACTAGATGAAGCAATCAAAGAAAAACGGCCAGAATTGTCAAATCGGAAAGGTGTAGTTTTCCACCAAGATAATGGCAAGGCCTCACACATTTTTGACAACTCGTGGGAAACTATTGGAGCTTGGAGCTTGGAAGTGATGCCACATCCCCCATACAGCCCTGATCTAGCACCATCTGATTACCATTTATTTCGAAGTTTGCAGAATTCTTTGAATGGTAAAACTTTCACAAATGACGATGACCTTCACTCGCACCTGGTTCAGTTTCTTGCTGATAAGGACCAGAAATTTTATGAGCGCGGAATCATGCGGCTGAAAGAAAGATGGCAAAAGGTCATTGAGCAAAATGGAAAATATATAATTGATTAAAAACTATTCTTTGTTTAAGAAAAAAGTGTTTTATTTTATATTACAAAACCGAAAATACTTAGTTGCCAACCCAATGGTACATACATATATTCTATTATAATTTTTTATATTAATAGTTTTATTAGTCTGAAAGAAAGACCTTTACAATAGGCATAAGATAAGTAAAAAGAAACAGGCGAACAGAATATAGTAACATATGAGACATACGAGAAATCAAAAAAAGAAATAAAAAAAGAAAAAGAAACGAAAAATATTGAGTAATAAATTATTAAATAACATTAACACAACTGTTATTGTCTTTCTAATGTATAATAAATATTAAATAATTTTAACTAAATATTCTATTAAGTATTGTTTATTTTATAATGTAATGTCTTTTATTTCTTGTGACGGCAATTATGTGAATGCTTAATGTCTGCACTGCACTTAAATATATACAACATAAATATATTCTCATTCACTGAGCGTTTACATTACACTTTATGGATAAAATACCTAGTCCTACTGCTTAACGTGGCTTGTACTAATGCTAACACTAATCGGGCATGCAGTAAATATGTGTAAATGGGCATATTTACACATGTTTATATTATGGATGTGTTTGTAGTGAAAGCAACTGGGAATACCCATCTTTAGGCAACCTGCAAAACGCAGTACGACCTTGCAGTTCACTGAACCCAGCCGCATAGATTGTAATGCAGAATAGTTTGTGATCTTTTCAATGATTTACGTTCTTATTTATTTTTGTTTGCCTTATATGAATTGATTATCATATTTCCACTTTAATTGTGTCAGATTTATTTATAGATTGATCTTTCGCATAATAAAAAAGGTTATCTCCTGTTATACATTGTATTCTAATTACATTACTTGTGTGTGTGTGTATGTGTATGTGTGTTAATGCTATGGTGGATGTCATCATAAGCAATAGTGATTTTTAGTTTTATTGGAGTATGTTTCATAATTAATTTGTGTTGTGTTGAAAATATGCTCATATTTTGCTCGTCTTCTAATGTCGCAACACGTTTTTGAAGTCAATATATTAAATGGAAATAACAGATTTTAGCAGCATTCGAAATCTTCAAAAAGAAAATATAATATGTCTTTTGGTAACATGAACACACACATAAGAATCAATATTAACATTAATTAATAAATCGTCATATAGAATAGATTAAATACGTCTTCCTCTTACGGGATTATATCCTAGGTGACTCGTAACGTATGCTAAAAATCTGGATTATATAATAAATTATTATTAACACCTGGTAGAATTTGGTCAATTTGTTAATTTTTACTTTTTAAGATATCTTGCATGTTGTATGGAAAAAATGTTTGAAGGTCTGTTGGATGTGGGTTTCTTCAAAAAGGTTCAAAGAAGTTCTTGTTACGTAGAAATGGATATTATCCAGTTCTAAAATTGGATAGTTTTATATAAGCACTTCTTGAACGTAACACTGGCAACCATCTATGCTATGTATGTTGTAAGGAAGATACGTATAGAGATTTTGTTGGCTATAGTACAAGACTGATATAGATCTGTTCAAAAAAGGTTGTATTACATAAAAACGGGCATTATTCAGTTGTGAAATTGGATTTTCCAATCTTTAGATGTGAGTGTGGTAGGATTCAATCGTTTTTACAATATAACACTAACATCCCATGGAGGTTTTAAGAACTTTATTTAGGTAGTCACGATAAGAGAGTGCTGTCAATGTGTTCAAAAAAAGATCTTATTACCTAAAGATAGATATTAGATAATCTGCTCTTAAACCTGAGAGCCACAGAATTCAACCATTTCTTGAATGTAATGTGGACTAACATATCGTGCATGAATTATGAAGGAAGAATCTCAAAATTTTGACGACTACTCTAAAAGATTGATGTCGATCTATCCAAGTAAGTTCTGGTTATGTAAAGGCAAGCATTGTCCTGTTGGAAAATTGCATTTCTAAAACTTTAGATGTGTGCGGGATAGATTCTGATTATTTCTTTATTGTCGTACTGACTTATTGATTAACATATGGTGTTAATCAATAAGTGGAGATCTTGAAGAGCACGCTGTTGGTCTTTTAAAAATTAAAAGACATCTTCACTAAGTGAAGACGGATTTTATTTTGTTGGAAAATTGAATTTTTGAAGATTTAAATGTAAAGAAAATCGGGCTGGATCGCTTTTTGAATGTAAAACTTGGTCATCTCATTTTAAAGAAGATATACTCCTGGTAGCGCCCTATTCCAGTTTTAACGAACGTCAATTAAAGTTCGAAAAAGTCACTTATGAAATGTAAAACATTCTTATGTAAAAAATTTTGTCCCTTGAAAATCTTTCCCTAATGCCAGCAGCTGAAATAAACGATTCTAGTGCGGTCACGTTTCTGGAATCGTGGCTTTTCATTAAACATTTTGACACATTTCGAACTGTTATACAATTTATATTTCGGTACAGAAGTTTTCTAATTTAGTTTTCTGTCTCGTTGAAGGTGACAACATCGTTGTTGAAATACTTGTCTAGCTTCCTGTTGTATGAAATAAAAATGTGTTGGAGCGTCTAAAGACTTTGGTATTGGTTCTTTTGTATTTGTATATTAACACACTTTTCATTTCTGTTAAAACTATCTTCAACAACATTTTACAGCTGTGGATAAGTTAGTAATAAAGCGACCAATTAGCTTTAAAACGAGAAATCTATTCTCCTTCATAAACCAATATTCAATTCGTGAATTTCGAAGTTAGAAAATTGGAAAATGATGCTTGAGGAAATAAGAACTGTAATAGACTAATTAGGTATGAAATAAAGGATTTGAAGTAATTAGTAAGTGACGGAAGAGAATGAGAAAAAGGGAAAATGGCATAAAGCCCAAATCTCTAATAAATTTACGTAGATACGAGGGAGCGTTTTTATATTCGCGGAATGGAGGACAAGGGGTGGAAATAAAAAAACCAAATTATTTTTCTTTTTCAATATATTCACCTGCAAGACGGATACATTTTTCACATCTTTCAATTAATTTATTTATACCCTCATAAAAAAATGATTTCTCTTTATCTGCAAAATACGCCGAAACTGCCTCCTTGACTTCATCATCGGCAGTAAATTTTTTACCCCGCAGCTCTTTTTTCATTTTCGGAAACAGGTAATAATCACTCGGGGCCAGGTCTGGGCTGTGGAGTGGGTGATTCACAATTTCGAAGCCCACCTTATGCAGGGCAGCTAACGCAACGCGGCTCTTGTGGACGGGCGCGTTGTCGTGCAAAAGCAGAACACCTTTTGTCAATTTTCCCCGTCTTTTCTCTTTAATGGCTTCCTTTAGTCGCTCTAATATTGAAGCGTAATATTCTCCGGTTATAGAAACACCTTTATCTTTCTAATCAATCAACAATATTCCTTCCGAGTCCCAAAATACCGTTGCCATGAGTTTCCCAGCTGATTGTGACACTTTAAATTTCTTGGGAGGTGCTGTGCCCTTTTTATGCCACTGCATGGAGTCTTGTTTGGACTCAGGTTCATAATGATGAACCCAAGTTTCGTCTCCAGTAACAATTCCACTCAATACACCATCCTTGTCTTCATTACAGAGGTCCCAAAAATGCACGCGAACACTCTACGCGCTGTTGTTTTTGCGGCGGCGTGAGCATTCTCGGCACCCATCTTGCGCTGACCTTAGACATGCCGAGATGATCGTGTAGGATTTTAAAAATTGTTGTATCGGATACTCCAACCATTTCTGCGAGTTGTTTCTTCTTTAGTCGAGCATCTTCGAGTACAATTTGTTCAACTTTTTGGATAAGTGCTGGCGTGGTCACCTTAATGCTCCTGCCCGGCCTCGGGTCGTCTTCAAGGGATTCCCTTCCTTGTTTAAATAAACTATGCCACTTGTACACCATGGTTTTTCCTGGACAAGAGTCGCCGTAAACCAATGACATCTCATTCATTATGGTCGCGACTGATTTTCCTTGCCTGGTAAGGAACTTTATAACGGCACGATATTCGATTTTTTCCATATTTCACTTTTCACTCCTGATTATGTTACTTGGTTGACGATAGCTCAAAGACTAACTGTCTAATAACAATGAAACTTCGTATTTATACTAATCATGAGTCGCTGCGCAGGCCACGCCCCCAATGCGCCTACTCATCCCTCTACAACCCGCTCATTCCGCGAATATAAAAGCGCTCCCTCGTAGGTGTCCAAATTTCAAGGATTAAGTTGATCAACTTATGGTGAAGTCGTTTTTCCGAAAGCAAGCTGTGCAAAAGATCTCGATAAATTCGAAATAAAAAAGACACCGCGCGTTGAATGGTGATGAAGTAAATCAGATTGAAAGGAATCTAAATTTGGATTAAACATTTAATTAAACGGTTTTAAAATCATTTATATTTCATATAAGTAAAAATAATTGTTGATAGATAAACTCATTGACATACGGTTGTTATTAAAGATAACTCGTATAATTTTCTTCCGATTACAAAGTAAAATAAATTTCAACGCGAGACACATTGCTCATGAATTAATTTACCTCATGTCATTATCGTTATGAACATTACAGATTCAGTTCGAGTATGTTCATAGTATAAAAGTGTGTTTTAAATGCTATCGAATCCCATTAATGTTACAACTCATTTGTTGCGGTTACACGGTTACACGGAAACCGTAAATATGTAAATCTACAAGGCGATTATATCCGTGTGTTCATGTCTAGATTGTCCGAGTTAGATAGAAGGACTAGTATATATGTCTATGGGTTCAAATGAAAGGTTTACAAAACTTATGAAATTGCTTTGCTTGCGGACTAATTGGATTCGTTGATTTCGCAGATATATAGTTAAACTAATTAATTGAAGTTATTGTGAGATTTTGAGCGTTTAAAATTAAGAAAACTTTTTAATATTATTTCTTCAATTCTTCAGAAGTGTCAACCATATTTTGTTAAATTAGCAAAAATTAATATTTTTGTATTTTCACACCTTAAATTCTTTGTAATAATAAATCAGGTATTGTCATACTAACTGCAAATGGAAACACTGTACGTTGAAGCAGATGCACACTATATAACAACAGGAATAATGGCATTCACTAAACTAGCTATAGCTTTACGATGTGGAAAGACAGGGGAGTCCATGTTAAATATATTTACTCGATCAATGAGCAATCATATTCTTCCACAATAGAGAATTAAAATAGTAGGTGCACAACTAAGTTCTCGCTGTTTTTCAAGAGATGGCTCCAGTAGTAAGTGCTGGTCGATTGTGACATAACCAAAACGTCTTGAACCAAGCTTAGACACATGGTAAACAAACCGCTTTGACACATTAGTGATTTTGTTTTTGCGTCATATACTTTTGGTTGTGTGAAAATGTCTGATTTTATGCCAAATAATCGTCATTTGCGGGAAGTGTTGTTTTTCTTCTTTCATTCGAAGAAAACGGCGGCTGAAGGGCATCGAGAACTCCAAAAAGTTTACGGAGATGCTACTCTAAGTGAAACAACGTGCGTGATTGGTTTCGTCGCTTCAAAGATGGTGATTTCGATGTTGACGACCGTTCGCCTGAAGGAAGACCAAAAACCTTCGAAGACGCTGAATTGGAGGCATTGCTCGATGAGGATCCGCTCAAAGCGCAAAAAGAGCTTGCTTCAGCATTAGGAGTTTCCCGCCAAACCATTTCCCAGCGATTGCATGCGTTGTGAATGATTCAAAAACAAGGCACTTGGGTTCCTTATGATTTGAAGCCAAGAGACATTGAGCGTCGTTTTTTCGCCTGTGAATAACTGCTCCAGCGGCGAAAAAGGAAGGGTTTTCTTCATCGCATCGTTACGGGTGATGAAAAATGGATTCATTACAGCAACCCAAAGAGAACAAAATCATTGGGACTGCCCGGTCATGCTTCTACGTCGTCAGTTCGGCCGAATATTCACGATGCGAAGATTTTGCTGTGTATTTGGTGGGACCAGGGCGGTGTTATTTATTATGAGCTGTTGAAACCGAACAAAACCATCACTGGGAAACGGTATCGAACTCAATTGATGCGATTGAGCCGAGCACTGCGCGAAAAGCGGCCACAGTACGAGCAGAGGCACGAAAAAGTGATTCTACAGCATGACAACGCTCGGCCTCACGTTGCCAAACCCGTTAAAACCTACTTAGAAACGCTCAAATGGGAGATCCTACCCCACCCGCCATATTCCCCAGATATTGCGCCGTCCGATTATTACTTGTTCCGTTCGATGGCACATGGTCTGGCTAATCAGCAGTTCCGCTCATATGAAGACATCTCAAAATGGCTTGATTCGTGGATAGCCTCAAAACACGAACACTTCTACCGTGACGGTATTCGAGTTCTGTTAGAAAGATGGGAAAAAGTTGTCGCTAGCGATGGGCAATATTTTTTCACAATAAAGTTGCATTTGCATCAGAAAAATAGCGAGAACCTAGCTGCGCACCTAATACATTTTGTCCATCTTATGTTGTACTAGTTCCAAAAAGGTGTGTGTCTTGGAACCGTAATGACAAACATTCTGAAAATTTATTTTGACAGCACTCATCTTTGAACAGTTAAAAAGTGGTTTTGCACATTTGGAAATAACTATTTTAACCTCGATGATTAATTCTTTATGGACGGTCCTCTAGTTGTTGTTTATGATGATGTTTTGAGTGTCTATAGGGAAAATAACTCAGCGATTATAATCGAGGAGATTGCTGATAGATAAATCGTCTACATTGTATCGTCTAAGGAAAAGTGAATTATTATTAATTGATCGACCTAACGAGAAAAACTGAATCGTATTTCTGTAGCTTTTGAGCGTCATTAATGGGTCTTTTCTTAGCTTGAGTTGTAACTGATGAAGTAAAGGACATCGAATGAAAATGTAACTGGAAACAAGGAACATCCAATGATAGAGCTACTGTTTGTTTAGAGGAATAGTTTTCTTTTAGCTGACGAAAAAATTTTAGCAGATACTGTGAGCAATTCACTAAGCAGAGTGCGGATATTCACGAAAAACTTTCCGTTTTGGCTAACCAAGAAGGCGCAATCTTTTATTATGACAACGCCAGAATGTACATTCCTGAACATATGCTGCGAAAACTGGAGAAATTAAAAATAAAAAATTATCTAACGTTCATCGTATTTTTCGGTTTTTGCTTCTTTGGATTTTTATCTTTTTCTCTTTCTGGGGAATAGTTTGAAGGCCAAGAACTTTGGCTCTGGGAAAGCTGTCAAGAACTATCCCATGATCCTTCCCTGGAACAAAAGTTTCTCTGATAAAAGGCATTAAAGAATAATTTTTAAATCGAACATCATATTTTGTAATCACCCAATGTACGTTTTAAAAGTGCAAGAATTACGAGATCTTTTTAGCAAAGAGTATTTATCACGATCCTGTTAGAGGAGATACAAAATACAGTAAAACCTGTGTTAACGGCCACCTGACTAAAGCGGCCACCCGAATCGACTATAAGGAAATTCCCATACACAAATATCCGTTAATTACGGCCACCTTTGTAAAATGGCCGCGGTCAAATAACCCAAACTTTTACGGCCTATTTTCATAGAAATTTACCTGCCAATGTCAGCCGGACTATTTATGACATGTATATCTTAATTGACGGAAATACCTAATACAAATTGTCGGGGTTTCCCGGGGTTTCCTATTACCTGGTAGTAATTCACCCTTTTCGATTTAAACTTTATTATTCTAAAGGAAACAATTCAGGTTAAAGTTGTCTCCGTATTCGAAAGGTTCTTAATTAAGTATGTCGCAAAAAAGAAAACGTTTGTCGCTAAAAGACAAAATAAATATAATCGCGGAAAGTGAAAAGTATGCGTTAAGTTCGCGAAAGTTGGCCGAAAAATATGGGGTTGGAAAAACACAAATTAACGATATTATGAAAAATAAAGGTGAATTAAAAAAGATGGTCGAGAAAGGTGTTAACATGGAGCTAAAACGAAAATTTCCGAAGTCGGAAGGATTGGCAGTGGATCAAGTCGTCTACAATTGGTTTTGCAAAGCCAGAAATAAAACAATTCCAATATCTGGGCCGCTACTTAAACAAAAAGCACTGGAGACAGCAAGCAGTTTAAAGATGGAAAATTTCGCAGCATCTAACGGATGGTTGGAAAGTTTCTGTCGGCGACACAGTATAACTTTTAAATCAATTTGTGGTGATTCCGCAGAGGTTAATTTGGACGATATAAAAGACTGGAAAACCAAGTTACCGTTTATTTTAATAAATTATTCTCCTCGAGATGTGTTTAATGCCGACGGTCTTTATTACCGCTCTATGCCAAATAAGACATTTGCATTAAAAAGTGAGAATTGTGCAGGGAAGAAGGCAGCAAAACAACGTTTGACTGTTTTACTATGTGCAAATATGGAAGGTGAGAAGGAAGATCCATTAATAATTGGAAAAAGTAAAAATCCTCGCTGTTTTAAGGGTAGTCATGTGGACAAATTACCCTTAGAATGGGTTTCTAACAAAAAGACATGGATGACAACGGAAATTATGACAAGATGGCTGCATAAATTTGACAATAAAATGAAAAAACAAAATAGAAAAGTGCTTCTTTTCTTGGATAATGCCACTTCACATTCTAAAGTTCCATTAGAAAATGTTAAACTAGTCTTCCTGCCGCCAAACACCACTTCGTATTGTCAGCCCTTGGATCAAGGAATAATTCAGAATTTCAAATTGATTTACCGAAATTTTTTGATTAAAAAGCTTGTAACGTTTATTGACAATGAATGTGATTTTGAAATTTTTTAAAAAAACATAAATTTAGCCAATGCACTTGTATGGATTACAGCTGCTTGGAAAAAGGTATCTCCTGCTACAGTTAAAAAATGTTTTTCCAAGGCCGGATTCTCTGATGTTATCCAGGAGGACACAATGTTTGATGAAGAAGACGAAATACCCCTTGCCCAGCTATATCCTGCAGTTCGTAACGGATTTTTGATGGATTTAGATGAATATGCTTCTATTGATCGTCATGTGCCTACAGAGAGCCCTAACTTCAGTATTCCAGAAATTGTTGAAGATTTGTGCAATAATGATGAAGAACATAACTTTGATAATAGTGACCTGGACGAATGTGAAACTCTAAAATCTAGTTTATCTAGTATGTGTGAAGTGTGCGCAAAATTAAGAGACATACAAAATTATTTATTGTGCAATAACAATGGTGACATTTATATGGATGTGTCTAAAGTTTTACTTACATGTGAAGCTGCAGTTTTTAAATCGAAGCTAAAAAATGTGAAGCAAACAAATATTGAAACATACTTTAAAAAATCCTAATAAATTGTGTTTTTTCGTATGAATATATTGTAATAATATGTACATATAAATAATTTATTAGATGTCATATTATCTATAATATGTAAATACATTAAAATTTTAGTTTTTCTTACACATATTTGTATTTATATACTATTAACTTTAATTAATAAAATAAAGAAAGCAAATCCTAAAATTAATTATGTATTTTATTTGTGAGACGAAAAACCTGTCAATTACGGACACCTTTATATAACGGCCAATATATTTTGCTTTTTGGGTGGCCGTTATTGACAGGTTTTACTGTACTTAAATGCAGAAAATGCTATGTAAGTTAAGCTTCGTTTATTTACAAAATGACTGGATGAATTATTTAATAGAGTTCGATAAAGCTCTAAAGTTGTAATATCGTTATCACGCCCTTAACAATTCTGATGACTGACATGAAAGAGCAAAGATACGCGAGCACGCAACAGAAGCTTTAAGGGAATCGTCCATGGCAAGATCTGTTTGTTTCCGATGGAGTAAAGAGTTTAAAGATAGTCGGAGAAACTACGAGTTGCAAGGCGAGCCAAACTCTCCAATTAGTGTACTAACTCAGGAAATTATCGACATTGGATCCACATTTAACTCTAGCATCTCTTGTAACAGTCTTGGAATATCTGTTGGAAGAAAAATTGTCTACAGTACGTGATCGTTGAGTTCCACTTTTTCTCAATTTCTTTCTGGAGCTCTGAAATCTACTATGACGCCAGCAAACATCGACGAAGTCGCAAGGTATTTCAATCGGCCCATTAAAGGATTTTACATGAAAAAACGTTTGATATTACGAGAAATATAAACTGGAAACTTTGTTAATTTTACTCGCTTGGTGACGAAAGCTGCACGATGGGCTGGGAAATTCTTGGCGAGAGAATGGAGAGGGGATAGCCATGCACGGTATCGCTGTAAATGAGCACCAGTGTCTGTTGGGAAACGCGTTATTATTCGTTTTCTCCCCAATGAAGGAATGAAATTTTGAAGAGAGTTCGGTGATGCTATTCTGAGTAAAACCCAAGTGTTCGACTGGGCCAAGAAGTTTCGAAATGATCGATGTCATAAACTGCGTCTGGCGACCAGCGTCAATAGAGACAATATTCAGAAGTTGAATTTGATGGAGCCTGTGGTTGATTAACTTAATCACTAAGGTTGATATATAACCCCTTTCCACATTAATTTTCGTAATTCTGTATACACATTTCGACAACCAAGTTGTCATCATCAGCAGATAACCGCAAAGTGTCGCACCTGGTAAACGACGGCGAAAAATACCTGTGCGAAAACATACTCCATACGCGGTACACACCATTGAGAACCTAAACGTACATTAAATGTTCGTTTCATAAGATTTTTAAAAATTGTTTTACTTAAACTAAGATGAATGACATTGGAAAGAAAAGGAACACGTACACGACCGATAAGTACCTGTAAAAAAATTTTTAAAAATCTTGTGAAACGAACATTTAGTGCACGTTTAGGTTCTCAATGGTGTGTACCGCGTACGAAGTGTGTTTTCGACCAGGTATTTTTCGCCGTGGTTTACCAGGTGCGACACTTTGCGGTTATCTGCTGATGATGACAACTTAGTTGTCGAAATGCCTATACAGAATTACAAAAGTTAATGTGGAAAGGGGTTATATATCAACCTTAGTGATTAAGACAATATTCAGGCCATGCGTGATCTTGTACAAGGTGATCTGCATTACTGTTGTCGAGATTGCACCAGAGGTGGGTTAAACCATCGGAACTGTCCATAACATTGTATCCGACACATCTGGGTACAGAAAAATAGCGTCAACGCGCGTGCCACGGCTTCTCACCATTGCGCACAAGAATGAGCGGAAAGACAGCGGTCAATGACTTCTGAATCACGTTGAAGAGGAAAGAGAGGTTTTTTGGATCCTATCGTGATCAGCGACGAAACGTGGTTACAATCACTATACCTCAGAGAACAAGAGAATGAATATTGAGTGGAGGAAAGTTGGAGAGGGATCAAGTCTTGATTGTCAGTCCGAAAAGTTTTAGCAACTGTGTTTTGGAACTGGAAAGGTGTATTTCTGGTTGATTCCCTAATTGAGCGAAGGATGATGAATGCCACTAGTTATTGCCACTTGTTGGATGATGCCAAGATTACTTATCGAAACAAGCGACAACGGCAACCGATTCGTGATGTCCTACATTTGCACACGGCCGAATACATCAGCTCTAACCCATGATAAGCTAGTTATATTACATTGGATCTCTCTTATACACCCACGTTACAGTCCAGACTTGTCTCAATGTGGCTACTGGGGAAATCGTCTTCTTTTTTCCATAAAGGGATAAGAAAGCTTCTTATCCCGACGGAGAAAATACATTTGTGTTGAAGGAAACTATGTAGAACTATAAAGCACTCCTTTTATATTTTTATGTATAATCAATAAAGCTGTGTTACAAAATTCCGGTTTATATTTGAATGACCCTCGTATATTCGCATTTAACTGTTTCTACATCTAACCCATTCATTCCATTTAACTCCCTCAGACTTTCATGTATTTCCGACTATTGTGACGGCCTTGGAACAAGTGCGTCGAACTTTGTGGAGATTATGTAAAAATGAAATGGGATACAAAACTCAAATTGTTGTCTTTCATATCGAATCAAGTTAATTATCGAACCACCCTCGTATAACGCGATAAAGGTAATCTTCTTTAAGATTAATAAATAAAGCTTTGCTAGTAATAGTTCTAGCCGTTATTGGACATTCCTTATATCCCATAAAATATGAAAATTAAGAAAGCAATGCGTTACTCTATTAGAGGATATCTTTGACAGTATTGTAATTTTAATTCCGGGCAATATTTTTCGATAAAATTTCTTAAAAATCTAATAGATTACGCGTTATTGCTTTTAATTACATTTCTCCATTCACTATAATTCTACTATTTGTTTAAACAATTTTACGACTTTAACGATTAAGTCATTATGGACCGGATAATTTACGATCGTTTGTAAAATTAATTATGTAGATACGGATCGAAATTAGTTAAAAATTTATTTGTAATACAATTTCTCTTCGTGAAGTAATTTCTAAAGGTATCGGCTGCTTTAGGAGTGGAAAGGTTGTCGTGAGGTCGTTGAATTTTCCCAAAAATAGAAGTGGGAGTGAAAAGAAGTAGAAGGAGAAAAAAAAAAACTCAAATTGGTATAGGTAGTCAGTGGGTCAGTGGACCATGCTTATCTATTTTACATTTCCATACGTTCCTTTAAGTTCGTCTTACTCCAACACAATCGTCACACATAAGATGTACTTCTTCGCAAAGACAGTTTTTTACTGAAAAGTGCCCGCTTGGTACCACTCGGTACCGGCATGTTTTGGTTGGTTCTTGAAGAAAAATAACAAAAAATACTTTGCATTGAAGAGTATAATGACTGTGGTTTGGCGTACACCTGCCTTGATGGCAGCGTACAAATCCTGTACGGTTTCCTTGTTGCTTTCTTTACGGAGTTACACATGCGATATATGTCTTCATTTAATTAAAATCAATAAACAACTTTCTTACGGATGAAATATTATAATTTATGATGTAGCATTTATACATTAAATATCTCTATATGACCCTGTTATACAAGCTTCGTTTAAATTTTGAGGTTATTTAAGCGTAGGCCTAGTTTATTATCTTTCTGACGAGCAATATTTTTTGTAAAATTTATATACAGCATCATCCAAAATTATTAGCCAAATTTATCGTCTCCGTTACTCTGACGGTAACGTTCGAGGAAAACTAAAGGATGTTTCAAATTGCGCGGTTTTTTTAAAAAATAAATAAAATGTAGATGGCGCACTGAATTTGTCTGGGTATGTGGGCATTTAAAAAGTGTGATGTATGACATTTATAAAAATGGCTTCCTACACGGTACAACAACGCGTTTAAATTGTTGAATTATTTTATGAAAATCAGCGTTCTGTGAAAAGAGTTTAGAAAATTACGTGAATTTTATGGTTTACATAATCGTCCATCTGAAAGCACTATTGGTCGAATTATTAAAAAAATTCAAGAGATCGGTTCCGTGGAAGATCAAAAAAGTGAAAAATACAGTCGTAGTGGTCGTTCACAAGAAAATATTGGTTTGGTTCGTGAAAGTGTTGCTGAAGATCCTGAAATGTCCATTAGACGACGTTCACAACAACTTGGACTTAGTGGATCAACAACATGGCGTATTTTACACAAAGATCTAGCTCTGAAGGCATATAAGGTTCAAATAACACAGGAATTGAAGCCATTAGATCATTTAAAACGTCGTTCATTTGTCAATTTCATCAATGAACAACCAGGTGATTTTTCTCAAAAAATAATGTTTTCCGATGAGGCATATTTTGAACTTGGTGACTATGCTAATAAACAAAATTGCCATATCTGGGGTGAGGAAAATCCACGAATTATTCATGAGAAACCTATGCATCCTAAACGAGTTACTGTTTGGTATACATTATGGTCAGGTGGTTTAATTTGACCTTCTGTGAAAATGCTACTGGTGAAGCTGCAGCTGTCAATGGCGATCGATATCGTCCGATGATAACCGACTTTTTGTGGCCTGAATTATTGAATATTGATCTAGAGAATATGTGGTTTCAACAGGATGGCGCTACACCTCACTTTGCATACGAACCAATTGATTTATTGAGAGAAAAATTTCCTGGACGTGTAATCTCAAGAAACGGTGATGTTAATTGGCCACCAAGATCATGTGATTTGACACCGTTAGACTATTTTCTTTGGGGTTATGTGAAAAGTCAGGTTTATAAAAACAATCCACAATCAATTCCTGCTTTGAAAGATGAAATTATTCGTGTCATTGGTGAGATTAGAGCCTCAATTATGTCAAAACGTCATTGAAAATTTTAACAAAAGAATGGACGTCTGTGGAGCTGCAAGAGAAGGCCATTTGGCAGATATTATTTTTCGCATATAAATGTCATAACTGGTACTTCAATTACCAATGAAAAGTTTTTGAAACTGAATGCAAATTATGTATTTCATTTATTCTTTAAGAAAACCGCGAAATTTGAAACAATCTTTACATTGGTTGCTGTTTTAAGGATGTTTATTGTCTTCTTTAGATTTTAAGCTCTTATGCTCTTATGATCTGTCATATTGTTTCGATGATCGGGGTACTGAACTAACGTTGATCAATGTCAAGAACTGCTAGGCATTCTTTTTTTTAGTTCGAGTGGATTAATTACACTGAAAAGTCTCAATAAATTAATAGATAGCATAAAATAATTACTTCTAACTGAATTTTAATTAGTCATTTCAACACGTTACCATATATAATCGGTTCATTGATAGTGTATATTTATTTCTTTGATTATTGGTTTGTTTGAACGTATTCTTTCGACATACAAATTGAAGTGGCCGTACGAATGAGTCATAATATCCATTACAAGGCTTCGCGGTAATTAAAAAATCCTTTCTGATCGCTGATTCTGTTATGAAATTGTTTCATTTTGTTTATTTTAAATTGCTTATTAGGTAATGATAATTGCTAGTTATTATAAAGAAATATATATACAGAGTATTGCAAAATTAAAGACACTTTAAGAAGGTAAGTCGTTTTGGTTCATAAAGGCTCCTGTGTTTAATTTTTGGGTGGGTAATTTGAAAATTACAAAGCAGAGAATGTCCTTGTAATATGGGAAATTATAAACACATTCTTTTAGGCTATGAAGAACGTTTTACACATACTTAGATTTTCTGACTGATTATTACCTAAAATTTCTAGAAGATTCGGTGAGAATTGTCATAAGAATCAAGGGCGAAAAGACAGAAATCTGGTTATTCGAGGGTAGTGCTTGTCTTCATATTTGCTGCTCGTACAATAGCTACATTTCAGATATTGAAGTGATCTGTTCTTCCTCATTCACCCTATAGGCTGTATTTTGGTCTTTAACATTTCCAGGTGTTTGGATTCTTAAAAGAATGCTTAGAGCAGGACTCATGTTTTACTATAATGAAGCCGCAGAAGCTATTCGAAAATGTAGTTGAATTTGATGGAGTCTGTGGTTGATTAACTTGTTCACTAAGGTTGATATATAACCCCTTTCCACATTCACTTTTGTAAATTCTGTATACGCATTTCGACGATCAAGCAACTGTACGAAAATCAAACTCCGTACGCGATCCACACCGCTCAAAACCAAGATGTACACTGACAGTGTACATCTTGGCTTTTCGCCGTGTTTTACCAGGTGCAACACTTTGAAATTATCTGCTGATGATGACAACTTGGTTGTCGAAATGCGTATACAGAATTTACAAAAGTTAATGTGGAAAGGGGTTATATATCAACCTTAGTGATCAATATTCGAAAATGAACATGTTTACGGTTGTCAGACCAATTTGTGTTCTTTGTTTATAAGAAAATAAACTAAACGTACTGCACTGTTACAGTACAGCTTCGTTAATTCGAATCTCCAGTAAACCAAATTATTCAGTAATCCGAAACGAAAATTATTTTCAATGTGTACCTCGTTATCCAGATTTTTATGTACGTTGTAATCAGGAACTCTTATTTACGGGACATGTATAATCTAGATATTGGTTACCGATATAAAATTCATTCGACATAAACCGGGGATTCCCCACAGACCACGTCGTATTGCATAAAATGAATGTTTCTACATTTAGGTTGTAGAGAATCATGGCTAAGTTTGGATGAAAAGTAGTGGTGGTTTCGTGGAAAATATTTGGTTGTTGAGTACAATGTTGGCGAAGCAATAATTTTTGATATAAAAAAAAATACAACGAAAATTATCAATATTATTTCTAGACAGTTCTTTATGTTTATTAGGATTGTAGATTTGGTGAAAACTGCTACGTTTGTATAAACAAAAATATAAACTATGACAAGCAGACGACCTAAAAATGGAAAAATTGGTCTTGGATTGGTTTGGTAGACAATGTTTATGGCACATTTCAATTTCATACGAGATTTTGGCAACAAAAGTGAAATAGCTTTACGTTTATACATATGAGAATTATAATTTCGTGGCTAAATTTAGAGGTATGCATGGTTTACGATTACTCAAAGTATGTGATCAAAAGTTATCTTGTAATGACAGTTCAGTTGATTCTTTCATAGCGGTTTTGTTAGAAAAAATTCGGAGCTTGAGTTGCTGAATCATTATTGTACTGGAAGCTGTTACTGAAGAAAACATTGGTCCAGTAAGTTTCTAGGTTGTTTAAATGGTAACTTATTAGCTATAGGAAAAGTAAAAAAATCCATAAACGTTGTTGTGTACCATTCGGAATTGACGGTTGCAACGTGACCGGTTTTTCCGAAAAAATAGGCGACTATTTGTTTTGATGTGCTTCGAGCGCGAACAACTTTTGTTGGTTTTGGCTCATCTTGGAATACCCATACAGTCGACTGCTGCTTACTCTCGGGCTCATACGTATAGATCCAAGATTCATTACCTGTGACGACTTTATAAATGTTCTTCGAAGTACCGCCATTGTATTTTTTGTGCATTTCTTGGCACCAATCGAGGCGAGTCCTTTTTATGAGCGGTCATCAAATTATGTGGTACCCAACGTGAACATAGCTTCTTAACGGCTAAATGTTCATGCAGGATCTTATGCACGCTCTGGTGTTACTAATACCTAGAGATGCCTCGATCTCACGGTATGTCATATGACGGTCTTGCATTATCAATTCAGACACTGCATTGTTTTCCGACACAACAATATTTGTGGGACGACCTTCACGAAATTCATCGTCCAAAGAACGCCGTCCAAGTTTGAATTCATTATACCAACGATATACTGTAGTTTTCGATGGTGCTTCATCACCATATAAAGAATTCAGCTTGTAGATGCATTCTTGTTGAGATAATCCATGTCGAAAGCTATGAAAAATAATTGCACGAAAATGTTTGCGAGTTAATTTCATTTTTTCGCTGACATAAAATTTTCAAGTTACTGTCAACAATAGAAATAGCGACCGGATAATAAAACTGTCAGAGTAAATATATACTCAAAATGGCAATTTCACGTTGCAATCATTAAATCGGAGCTAACACTAACAGTGTTGCCAGTTCCCGAAATATCAGGTTGTTACAAATGTAATGTCCGTTTTTTCCTTCAGTCTGAACTGAATCGCACCTGTGTGAAGACGTGTATGTTTTTGGTGAAAATTATTATTGCATTTGTAGAAAAGGGTATTTATTTTGAAGTGTGCACCTGTTCCATTTCTTGGAAAGATTAATACCCCCTGCCCTTGTCTCGCCTATGGAAATGCTGTCGGCAAGAGATATTCGGGCAATTTACCTCTTTCAATTTAAAAAGGGATTAAATGCAGCTGCAGCAACGCGAGAAATTAATCAGACGTTCGGTGAAACCACGTGTAATGAACGCACATTACGGCGATGGTTTAAAAAATTCAGCGAGGGAAATTTTGATTTGGAAAATGAGCCTCGCGGATATGCGCGTAGCACCGTTAATGACGACGAGCTGCGTGTAGAAGTTGAAAGTAATCGGTCGACAACAGTTCGTAGCCTTGCAGAAACATTTCAAGTGTCCATTGCCACCATTAGTCGTCACCTTTCTTCGATTGGCAAAGTGAAGAAACTCGATCGATGGGTGCCGCACTAATTAACGGAAGCCAATAAGCTCCGTCGATTAGAGGTGGCTACCTCTTTCGCTAATCGACAGAAAGTTGAACCGTTTCTTCATCGAGTGGTAACGTGTGACGAAAAGTGGATACTTTATGATAATCGGAGACGGTCAGGACAATGGTTAGATCGAGGTGAAGTACCAAGACAGCATGCAGGAGCATCACTTCACCCGCGAAAGATTATGGTGACTGTATGGTGGACCAGTAAAGGTATTATTCACTATTCATTTTTGCAACCTGGTGAAACCATCACGGCAGCGTCCTATTGTGCCGAACTGGAAACTATGCATGGAAAATTGAGCCGCTTGCAGCCCTCACTAGTCAATAAACATGGATCCATACTTCTTCACGATAATGCAAGACCTTATGTTGCACGACAGACACTCCAAAAACTTTCGGAATTTGGTTACGAAATTCTCCCTCACCCACCTTATTCACCTGACCTTTCGCCAACTGATTTTCATTTTTTCCGAAGTTTAGACAATCACTTAAAAAATAGGGACTTCCCTGACCTGGAGTCTGTAATAGCAGTGTTTGAATAATATTTTTTAAATTTGGACTTTTTTTTATTCCTTACAAAATCGGACATTTCATATGTAACAACCTGATATAAACGGCTACATTATGCAACAAATTTGTAGTTTTCTGATATTTTTCAGAAAACTTTATTGTTTCATATTGGCTTTCGTAATAAACGTTTTTGTGTTTTTATAAAGTTTTTGTTGTTCTTTTTCCAACGGACACTTTTCTTAGACCTGTTAAAAAGTTAAAATAAATCCGATCCAATAATCCGAATCATCCGAATTTTTTATTATTTCGAAACACCTCGGTTTTCATTGATTCCGATCAATGAGGTTTTACTATACTGCACATCGAGAATTAATTGTACAGTTATGACTGCATAATGACATTCTTGAGTGCAGACCATTGCCAATTATTCAATATTTAATTTGTAATATTTCGAAAATTTAAATCAATATTGACAGTGTTGGCGTTGACAATTGTGGAATATTTTGAACTTGTTAACATGACAATACACAAATCAAATATTTTGGATGCTAACTAAGTAGCGGGGTTTGCAAATATGGGTGAACTTTCGACACCGTCTTGTTAATTTACTGCGAAATATTTGATTTAGTGATTGAAAAGATAAACGCGGTGTATTTATGGAAAAAAGAACAAGTTTCGGTGCATCAAATTAGTATGCGCATCTCTTAAATTGTCCAGAGTTTAAAACAACATGATTATTTTTATGTAGTATTCGCGAAGCTTGCTAACGACCAGTTACATGTTAACTGGACGAGGTAATAAAACGATTTCGTTGTTAATTTATTCTTTAAAACCTCAATTTCACACTTCCAAAATAAGTAAAAATCATTAATGATGATAAATAGACTTTTTTACAATTCAAAACAGTTAACTGAAATATATTTTTCTTTCTTATAATTTATGTACCGTAATTAGTCAACAAGTAAAACGCTCAGTTGCCCAAGTAGTGTTAGTTACTGTACCGACTCGTACTACTGTAATTATTTATAAAATTATGGACGTTTTTATTTATTTAATTTTCGCATAGTACCAGAAGGAATTTTTATAGTGACAAATAAAAATAACTAAAATAATTAGATATGTATAGGGTGTGCAAAAATAGTACTATAATAATAATAGTAATAATATAATTTACCGCCCAACAAGTTAAGTCCAGTTACAAAATAAAATCGATCATACAAAATACATAGAAAAAAATAAGTGATGAAACTCTATAAATAAACCAAAAAATATATGCTTAACTACTAGAAATAATAAAAAAAACAATAAAAGCAAAATCAAAAAATACTTTAGTACGAGGCTAGCCGTTTATATTTCGGTAGCTGGCAACACTGTTAGTGTTGCCTTCGATCTAATGATTACATCGTGAAATTTATCATTTTTGACAGTTTCATGATCCGGTCGCTATTTCTATTTGTTGACAGTAACTTGGAAATTTTATGTCAGCAAAAAAATTGAATATTAACTCGCGAACATTTTCGTGCAATTATTTTTCATAGCTTTCGACATGGATTATCTCAACAAGAATGCATCGACGAACTGAATTCTTTATATGGTGATGAAGCACCATCGAAAACTACAGTATATCGTTGGTATAGTGAATTCAAACTTGGACGGCGTTCTTTGGACGATGAATTTCGTGAAGGTCGTCCCTCAAACGTTGTGTCGGAAAACATTAATGCATGAATTGATAATGCAAGACCGTCATGTGGCATACCGTGAAATCGTGGCATCTTTAGGTATTAGTAACACCAGCGTGCGTAAGATCCTGCATGAACATTTAGCCATTCAGAAATTATGTTCACGTTGGGTACCATACAATTTGATAACCGTTCAAAAAAGGACTCGCCTCGATTTGTGCCAAGAAATGCACAAAAAATACAATGGCGGTGCTTCAAAGAATGTTTATAAAGTCGTCACAGGTAATGAATTTTGGATCTATACGTATGAGCCCGATAGTAAACAGCAGTCGACTGTGTGGGTATCCCAAGATGAGCCAAAACCAAAAGTTGTTCGCGCTCGAAGCACATCAAAACAAATCTTCGCCTGTTTTTTCGGAAGAACTGGTCACGTTGCAACCGTGCCTTTAGAGAGTTGTAGAACGGTCAATTTCGAATGGTACACAACTATTTGTTTGCCAAAAGTTTTTGAAGAAATAAGGAAAACAAACCGAAAACGACAGATCATTCTCCACCATGACAATGCGAGCTCTCACAGGTCGGTTCAAGCAATTGAATATTTGACCGGGCAAAATATTGAATTGATGAGCCATCCGCCGTACAGCCCTGATCTAGCACCCTGTGATTTCTTTTTGTTCCCACACGTGAAGAATAAACTTCGTGATCAACGGTTTTCTACGCCGGAAGACGCGGTTAAGGCATTTGAAACTCATATTTTGGAGATACCGTCTTCACAGTGGCAGCAATGCTTTTCAGATTGATTTAAATGAATGCAAAAGTGCATTGATTTTCAAGGAGAATATTTTGAAAAGCAATAAAACTATTTTCGACAATAAATTAAAATAAAATAAAAATATAAACGGCTACCCTTGTATTTACCGCCCAACAAGTCAAGCCCAATTACAAGACAAAATAGATCGTACACAGACATAACTAATGGGACTCTATAAATAATAAATATAACCAAAAAGAAATATGCTTAGTTACTAGAAATAATAAAAGAAACAATAAAAGCAAAATCAAAAAATACTTTAGTACAATTTCAGTGTCGTTCTCATATCTTCAAAAAAAATACTCGGTATGCTGATTAGTCCGTCTTTAGTATTAGACTCCGTTCGGGAATTCTTTTATACTATGGTGTCCTTCTAACATCGTTATTAAATAATTTTTTGTGTTCCAAACCCTGTAAGCTTCCGGCCGGGTGGAATTCCTAAACGCGCCAAAAGATAAGTTCGGGAGAGACAGCAACCCTCTCTTGGTTTTATTTACCTAATTTTTTTTTTGTTTTGATTGACGTCGCGCTTTCGTTGTTACATTGAAACTTCTATCCTTCTTGTGGAGGTTGGTCGACCGTGAATGTCTACTGCCCTAAACCCAATATTTTCGCCCTTTTTCTAATCGGTATAGATCCAGGATAGATCACTTATTGTATGTTGACTCTACTTTAGAATGACCATAACTAATTTGTCTCTTGTGATCTAATGTTTAATATTCTTTCAAAATACGGATTGCAGTTTTTGGAGGCCCATCGTAAAATCCGCGTCTGCATATCTGTCAATCATTTTCAAGAATTGTCTCACGGACATTTGTCTTGTTATAATTCTCAGCTTTCCAACGAAAATGGTTACCCAGCCTATACGTATTGAGTACGTGTATACTTGTAATTGTTACATAACAACTTGTTTAATTTTAGTTTACATTTTAACTGCAATTCGCTGTTAATTGTGCATGAATTGTTTTAATAACCTAAATGTATTATTTGAATTCTTTTTGTAATTTATGAAGAATAGTATAATTGAAACGAATGAAGAAAAAAAGAACGTAATATTTAATGTTAATGTTCGTGTCTGGTTGCTAAGTTGCAAGAACGAGAAATGCTACTATGAAAGTACGATCTGTAAACTGAGTTTAGTATCGGACAGACAACTTTTGACTGTCTAAAAGTGTAAACTTGTTCCGCAGAATAATGATAGGTAACAGAATTTCTTTGTATAGGTAACAATGACACACTTACCAATACGAATTTTATTATCTCGACACCAGCTATTAATAATATTGAAATTATTTGGAGCCAGATACAATCGGGAAAAGACAAAACTTCAGAAATTATTTTTAGGTCATCCGTGTAGGCAAGGTCACTGTACCAAGTCAGAGATAAGAAGTCTTTAAAATAGATATCATAGTGATAATATGCTATTAGTTGAATAACCAATACCTATAAGATTGTCAGAGAAATTTTGTTATTTTTCATGTACGTAATAAAAACATATTAATCATAAAACAATATGTATATTGTGAAACTTCCTTAAATTTTCATTTTTAAAATAAATTTTGGATCAATAAAATATGTATAAAAAGTTAGCCATAAGTTGTAAACATTTCAGTGATATTAAAAATAATTTATTAGACATATACATAGTCTGTCGCAAGTTCTGTTTTGAACTCGGTAAATCGTTTACTGAAACGTTTAATTTGATGAAATAAGTGTATGGTGATGCGTGCTTATCACGCACGAGTGTGTATGAGTGGTATAAACGATTTAAAGACGGTCGTACGGACATAAATGACAACGAACATCCTCGTGCAAGAAAATCTATTATTACGGAAAGCAACATCGAACTTGTGCGTGAATTTATCAGAAATGAGCCAAAATCTTCATTGCGATACGTTGGAATGGAATTAAATATTTCCAAAAATTCAACTCATCACATTTCGACACAGCATTTGGGACTGAGAAGATTTGTACCACACAAGCTAACTGAATTCAACATTGTGACTTGATTAAAGGCTCAAAAAAGGACGAAAACTTCAGGTATTCTATTGTAACTGGCGTCAAAGCTCTGAATGGAAACATCCAAGCGAAGAAAGACTGAAAAGAAGTCGTTTGGAAAAGTCTGATTTTCTAACTACAAATGGCATTTTAACCATCTACCATTCAAGGTTGCTCGTCTCACGAATCTGGTAGATTCTGTAACGGCTTCAAGTCGTGATTCATCACTGAATATGACCTTAACAACAGTAACCAACACGTAATAGAAGAAAACATTTTTAATGAATGTTTTCGATATAATTTTATACAAGGACCTTATTCCATTCTCCAACAGTAAGATGTTGATTCACCTTGACTCACTGCAGACGCTTTTTCTTCATTGTTTCAGTTAAACGCATTTTTTTTCACAAACCGGCGACATTTTAATCCAGCAGCGTACAATAGAGTTCGCAAGGTTTGTTCTGATACCTTTCTATTAAAGGACTGCAGAAGATGTAATAACTCTTTGATGGCAGCTTGTCTATTTTGAAAATCAATGTTAACAATTATTCTAAACTCCTTTTCAGTGGTTGTGCATGGCTGAGTATAATGTTGTCGTCCGCTTGATGTTGAGAGCAAATTTTCTTTGACAAGTTCTTGCCACTGTTCGCCGTGAATCTTTTACTTTTCTACCAATTTCGCTTTGAGACTTCCAACCACTCCTTAATAAAGTTTCTATATTACTTTTTTACTGTTCGTAATATCTTTCGCCTTACCCATGACGCATAAGTTTGTTATAAATATAAAAATTATAAAATCAGCGCACCAGTAATTCATGAGACACTCAACTAGAATGTATGGTAAATACATTATCACAAACGCAGTCTTCAAACTATCTGCTTCTGGGTTTACGGGCTGGAACCGCGTCACTAGTATATCTGCCGACGTTTCGTACCCATTTGTATGGGACATCTTCAGGGCTGAACTACTGCACTGAAACTGAAACTGAAACTCGTACCAAATTAAGCAGTCTTCAAAGGTTGTAATAATTCTGAATTAATTTTACTTGCAAAAACGCATTATACCACCCCTTTATCTAGAAATTAGCGAGCGCAGATAAAGATTCTGTGTTTGCATTTTATTCAACAAATAAACAATATTATAGGCTTAGTGTATATATAATCCACTACATGTAACCTTCGTAATAGATGATTAATTGATACAAACATAAAAATGATAACTTTCATGATACCTTTTCATCGAAGGCGTCAGATCGGAAAAAAATATTGTATTGAGTTTTGAAGTTAGTCATCATTTGAATTGAACGTCTTTATGAAGTAACAGAATTTTCCAAATAAATATTAATACTACACTAATTATGCAACATAAAGTTGTATCCCAATTTCAATTCCTCTCAACCATAAGCCATCACTTCTTCCACATTTCTATCCAGCATTGCCTTATTGATATCTTTCCACGATTTACGTGGCCGTCTTCTTTTATTCTCGCCTAGAGATTGTCAAGCAAAAAACACGTTTCGGCCATTTTGTATTCTCCATACGTAATAAGTGTGCAAACCACTCCAAAATCATCACCTCTATTTTTTGGATAACCGCCTCAACTGTTGACTTCTTCGTCTTATTTTTTCATTTCTTTTTCTCTCCACAAATATAAATATCTTCATTTCTCATATTCTCTTTAAATTCTACAACACCGTAACGAAGCACCGTTTCTACCATAACCTGCCCAAACCTTTTTTTATTGGTGCTTCTATTATCTTCCAAGGATTCTATATTCTTCGTTGATCTACCTGTTTACCGATCCTTTTACTTGCAAAAACGCATTATATCACCACTTTATCTAGAAATTAGCGAGCGCAGATAAAGATTATGTGTTTGATAAGGAACTTGTGACTCCGAAAGTACAATAACATATATTTAAATTATTATTCATCATAATTGAGACGTGGGTTAATTCAATTACCATATACTGTTCAGTATATCTTCTTTAATAGGCATCTGTTTTGTACTAACTTGTGGTTGAAAATATTAAAGGAATTAATGGTGGTTACACATTAAAACAGACGTTAATATTTAAAAAAAACACTTTAAAAAAATAATTAATAATTCCGAAAGAAACTACGGCACATCTTTGTGCATTACATTACAGTTAAATAATAAAAAAAATGGTTAATTAACATGAAATAATGTGTTATCGATAATAAAATAATAATCTCCCACTAGTTTCACAAATATAAATATTTTGTATGGTAATTATAACCCCTGTAAATTCTGTCCTTATCCTTTTACTTAAAATTTTGTGCCATTTCTGTATAATCTACATTACATATATTTTCTGTAGGATAGGTTGGTTTTTCATCGATTTATTGAACCCATCGGTCCGGTCCGTTCGTTTAAAAATTCAGATCATGTCGTTACAGTTACGGTTGAATGAAGTCATTTCGACTATCTAAAAACAATTGAGAATCCCGAAAAAACGTATTAAAAAGCGATACAGCGTTGACTTCTTCAAAAAGGTGTAACGATTACCCTAAAAGACAAATGGAACATCTCGGTCTTTCTGGTGGCTCGGGAATGAATTGTAATAGTGAAGGGATTTCAAAGAAAAAAACAAATATCGTAAATTTTTGTAATTACAGTAATTATATTGGTGTCTTTTATACAGGGGCAGATACAAGTAATAGAACAGCTTATTTTTCGCCAACAAACGTGTTATTGTGTTGAATAAGTATTAAAGCATGATAGTACAAAATTATGACCGTGTTTAACTTTATTATTTTAGTTTCTTTTAATTGTATCTGTAATCGTTACAAAACAGTAACTTTTTTACCTTTCCTCAATAGTGGTAGATAAAGAATTGATATTTGATGTAAAGGGTGTTTCAAATTTCGCGGTTTTTTTAAAGAATAAATAAAACACATAATTCGCATTCACTTTCAAAAACTTTTTATTGGTAATTGAAGTATCAGTTATGACATTTGTATGCGAAAAATGATATCTGCCAAATGGCTTCCTCTTGCAGCTCCACAGACACCCACTCTTTTGTTAAAATTTTCAATGACATTTTGACATATTCGAGGCTCTATCTCACCAATTGTTTTTATAAACCTGACTTTTCACATAACCCCAAAGAAAATAGTCTAACGGTGGCAAATCACATGATCTTGATGGCCAATTAACTGCCTCACTTTTAGCTTCATTTTCACATACGGGAACAGTGCAAACTCGCAGGGAGCAAGATCTGGACTGTAGGGAGGGTGCTCAAGAAGTTTCAATCCTGTCGTGGTCAAATATTTGGTGCAGGCTTTGGCGCGGTGAGCGGGAGCATTATCGTGATGGAGGAACCAGGTGTCCATTCATGACTTTGACTGCAGGTTCTTCATAGATCCAATGACTTTAGGCAGGCACTCTTCAGTATACTACTTAGCTGTGACTGTCTTCTGTGTGTCCAAAATGACGCGTTCCACAATTCCACTCGATTTGAAAAATACACCTATCATTTTCTTCTTTACTGATCGGGATTTTTTGACAACTACGGCTGTGCCCTCATTATCAAAGACCCAAACTTTGTTTTGAGCTATGGTCGGCATATCGTAATAGTAGAGCCAAGTCTCGTCATCTGTCACGATGTTGTTCACATACCGAGATGATCCCTTATTAAACTTTTTTAGCATCTCCCGGCACCAAGTTCCACGTCGTGTCATCTGCTCTTCAGTCAGTCAATGCGGCACCTAGAGAGAACAAAGTTTCTTCACGTGCAAATGATTATGCAGAATCGAACGAATTGCTTGCGCATTTAGGCCGGAAGTATCCTCTATCTGTTGGTAGGTCACTCGCCTGTCCTCACTAAGCATTTTCCTCACCGTAATAACGTTTTCCTCTGTAAATGACGTTCGTGACCTTCCAGCCTCTCAGCATCCTCCACAGTTAAGCTTTCCCTTTGAAATTCTCTGTACCCCCTAAATATCATTGTGTGACGTGGACAAACATCACCTAGTGCAAGAGTCAGTTCTTCGAAGCACTGGTCTATGTTTAAACCACGCAAGAAATTATAACGCAAAACTGCCCTCATTTCTTGACCACGATGCCATCGCAAACACTTTACGCTCTCACCGCTAATGAATAACTGAGCACATCGACATGGCGCGGCGGCTACTATGCACGTATGAACATGTCTCAACATGCTGCAACAAGCAGCTTCCTACGATTCATTGTTGCGTCATATTGCAAAACTTTCCTAGTACCCTTTGTACTGTGAGATCGAGGCATCACTAGGTATTAGTAACCCCAGCGTGCATAAGATCCTGCATGAACATTTAGCCGTTAAGAGGTAATAAACTTTGTGGTCAACGGTTTTCTACGCCGGAAGAGGCAATGCTATTCGGATTAGTTTAAACGAATGCAAAAGTGCATTGATTTTCAAGGAGAATATTTTGAAAAGCAATAAAACTATTTTCGATAATAAATTTTTTTTGTTTGCTATTAAATATAAACGGCTACACTCGTACGTTTCGATCATGTATGCCACTACAAAATTACGCTATAACAATTAAAGTGTCTTTTTCCATGGTAAATAATATTCTTGCTGGTTCTAGTACTAAAGAAATACTGTTATTTATAATACGTGGATAATCAAGAAGATAAAAAGCCTCTTACCACATTAATATTTGGGTTATAAATACATATTTTGACAACTAAGTTGACATTCTTAGCAAAAATTAAATACAATCGAACATGCTTCTGTAGTCAAGCTACCCAAAATAAATAGTGGAAGACTCTTGTCGAAGTCCACGCAAACACTAAATTTATGATACGCAATAGTTGTAAATTCAGAAACAAAATTATTGACACGAACAAGCTCTCACGAACTTTTGCACATCAATTCCAATAAAACAAAACGAAGAACAATTTTGACAATGGCATCGATATAAACTTAACTGAAAATATTCTGCTTCTGCAACGCTAACTTAACCAATGATTTTCGATCACACTGTATATCGCTAATTAATAAAATACCATCGACAGTTCAGTCCGTCGCTGTATAAAATCGAGGATAATATGTTATGTTGATGAAGAAGTTCGGGTCATTGAGCTCGGGGAGGTGTGTGTGACGGTTAACGGACCACTTTCACTCTCACAGGTGGATGTACGATCAATTGGTGGCATTGCGGTTATTCGTGTAGCAGCTTATAACGTGCGTACACACTGGCAAACGCTCAGTCGGCCAAATAGGACCCGAAATTCGCACTACTGACCGCCATACAATTAAAGCTTTACCGTTTTTAGGGGACGATCGATTTAAAACACACACACATGCTTGTACGTTAACTATACTAAAATGAGACTTAATCACGTGTAAATAAATATGGTATAGTATTCCGTGTCAAAGGTTTTTCTATCGTATTTTATTAGTGGCGTACCATCGAATTCTATTTCGACTCTTTTGTTTTTATTTTGTCATCTGTTTGTTTAATAATTTGTATTATTAAATTAAGTGAAGCCTAAAGTTTGAACACTGGCAATGTTTGCTCGTGATGATTGATGAGTTTTAACATTGAGTGGATGCAGGTCACGGATTGCTAAGCGAGTAATACAAACGACTTAAATATTCTAAATGCTGGATTTAAAAATTGTGTCATGGCTAATATTTTACTAATTGCGAGTGTATGAGAACTCTCAATATGGAATAGAAGCCTTTCAGATGGATTGTATAGTATAATGTTGTATTAGCAGTAGTAATTGTTTGTTTTCACAGTAATGTAATTGTATATTTAGTTTTTTTAATGTACAATTGTTTAGTTAGTGTACAGTCCCTTCCTATTAAATTAATACTTGACCCAAAAATCAATTTTAGTGAATAATTTTAATTAAAAATATACAAATTGAGAACAGTCATAAGTATACTTTAACTAAATAACAAATATTTGTCTAGTATGCTTTTAGTACATGATTAATACAACTAATCTTCAATACATCTTCCTAGATTTCACTTAAAATAAATTTGCTCAACGTTTTTTGCTTCTTTTTTTGCTAGAAAAGCTTTTTCTGTAGAAATTTAAAACGCGAACAAGGTCTCATAGTTATTTAATTTGCCTATAAAAATATTTAAATCCAAAAATTGAAATGACTGTCTCTAGAACTGTATAAGCAACTCTAGGCAAAAATGTTTTTTAAAATAATACACACATTTCGATGGAATAATACTCCTCATTGTTATCATCGAGCAACTTTGTTGAACATATTGAACATACATCTTTATCATGTTTCTACTTTTTCTGCTTCGAACTCTTGCAATCTAATCTATTGAAATCCATTTAAGGCCGCCCATGTAGATAGACGAAAGATGTCATGGTGACAATACTTTAACGACCTTCGCATATCCACATTTTTTGTCTTTCTGCTGTTTGGCAACATGCTTCATTCATTTCAATTATTATATTAAAATCAGATCTACGATATTTAGTTTGCCTTTCAGATTCCATTCTTCGTTTCTTTCTAACACAGCGCTATATCTCTCTAGATTAATCATCCTTTTTATTATTATTATTATCAGGTCGTGGTGTCAAATTCTTTTAATATTATTGATTAAGTCCGCTTCGTTCATAATCTTTTCTGATAATCAAATTTTGCTTAACGTGTTCCACGTATTTTCTATAGAATTTGCGTTCGATGAATTCCTCAGGCAGATTTGCAGATTTTCAGTTAGGAAATCCTTTATGGCTTTAGCTTAATGGGAAGGTGCGAGGATCTTTGTCTACATTTAGATATATAGATACGCATGGTTATGCTTAAATGTATTAGACACCTTACGAATTTATGTACATATATACATATATAGTTTATATAGTCTAGTCAAAAGAGACGTGAGGAAAATAAAACTGTTGTGAAAATTATGTACAAAGTGTTATTTAGTAATATAGTACAATTTATCAATATTTTGTCGCTCCGCTCTTGGCCTTAATGACAGCTCGCACTCGTCGAGGCATACTTTATTAAATTGTAACACTCTGTAAAATATGGAGCCCGTATTTCTGAATTTTTGTTGATAATTCTGCTTTTGACAGGCATTTATGTTCCGTGATCTTAGTAACCATATTATGTACTTGCTCAATGACAAATCGGGACTTTGTGGCGGCCAATTGGTCGTCCACTACGTGTTTCTTCAACGCTTGTACGACCACGTTTAAACATGGCTAAAACCCATAGCTATTCACTGTTGGAAATGAAGGAGCACATTCCTTTAACACGTTCACCATTTTTGTATGAATCTCTGTTGCTGATAAACCTTCCAAAACAAAGAATTTTATCACAGCGCGATATTCAGTTTTTTCCATTGTTAAACAATACACCGACACGTCTATTTCAAATGGATTGCTAACAATGAATGAATTGACAGGTCGAGATAAAATTTTTAGTGTCTTCATATGACACATGAAATATTAAAATGGCGTATGAATTTTGATTCCTCTACTGCTTAATAGGTGTCGCTTTCAAAACTTTTCTACTAACTTGTAGATAGACGAAAGATGTCATGGTGGTAGCACTTTGACGATCTTTCGCAAATCCATGCTTCATTCATTTCAATTATTATATTAAAATCAGATCTACGATATTTAGTTTGCCTTTCAGATTCTATTCTTCGTTTCTTACTGACACAGTGCTATATCTCTCTAGATTAATCATCCTTTTTATTATTATTATTATCAGGTCGTGGTGTCAAATTCTTTTAATATTATTTATTAAATCCGCTTCGTTCATAATCTTTTTTGATAATCAAATTTTGCTTAACGTGTTCCACGTATTTTGGTTTGATGAATTTCCCAGGCCAAGTCATTCTTTGCAGATTTTCAGTTAGGAAATCCTTTATGGCTTTTGCTTTATGGGAAGGTGCGAGAACCTTTGATACATTTAGATAGATAGATATATAGGTAGATAGATTGATAGATTGGTAGATAGAGGGATAGATAGATATTTTTTGTTCAATGTAATTAAAACATTACATGAAAAGTCCTGTGTATAAAGTATTCGATAATGCAGATAAAATATTAACAAAAATATTTATAAAGTATAGGACAAACTTTAATGATACGTAAAATCAACGGAACACGGAAAATATGAAAAATAAGCGAAAATCTGTTTGTTAAAAATTCAACAGTGTTCTGCAAATATAAATGATCAAATTTATTATAATATTTAGGAACCCAGTAATCAATATATCTTTGCGATACTTGAAGCCTACGGTAGGGTATTTGTTGTAATTTTTAGTGCGGTTACCATATCCGTCTGAGTTTTGCAGTTGTATGTATAATATATGTTTTTGTATAAATATAATGACCTAGATCCAAATTCAATACCTTCTGTCTTTTTGCGGGTGACACAATGAAATAAGTTGTTACACAATGATCTCTTAAATATTGGTTCCTAGTAGCACCCATTCCAGCTTCCACTTTGTATTCTTGTAGATAGTTCAATTTACGCTTTTGTTATTTTAACTCGTCTGCATAAATAATAAATAATATTTAAAAAGAATTTCGAAATAATTGATAACTATTCTAATAATACACTTTTATGAATAACGTATATATAAATATATGCTTTTGTACAAGTGAAATCATCTAATTGTTTATATATAAATTTTATATTAATAATAATTTTAATGTTGCATTCGATCTATTGATATGATGATTGACCTAAAAAGTTTTGCACCAAAACATCACATTACCTTAGGCTTTAAATTAGTTGAATAACTTTGACTATTACTAATATAAATTTAATAACTTCATCGTCATCTTCATCAAACATTCTAAACTGGCATTAACTTAAAAAATTCGAAAGATATGTTCCCGAAACTTTTATCCAAAATATTAAATTTAGGAATTAAAATTACTTCAACAAAATTAAATAGTTTAAAGAAAACGGTACGCAAAGTGCGTAATGAAACTTCGTTCCTCATGTTCCACAATTCTTCCCTATTTTGCGGAGTGAAGTTAATTATATATCTTTAGTAATCTACAGTAAGAGAGGGAATATAGTTGCTTGAAGCTTTTTGTTGATAATGGAAAATCTAAACAGACTTGAGTGCTATTTGAATTGCACACTATGCATTACATTGTCTGTTTTTTTTTCAAATGAAACATATAAGAGCTCTCTTTCTAGTTTAACATCGCTATAGCTCAACCTAAAAATATTGAGCAACAATGGCAATTCAGATCGTAAACTTTCTCGTTTTTAATTGCACATGCAAACATGGAAACGTAGAGATGCTACACTCACTGTCAATTTTGAGCATATTTTTCATAATTATTACATTTCCGGATTCGATCTTACAAGGGAGTCTTCGAATCAACCTTTTCCTATAACCCCGTAAGTATAGTGCTTTAGTTTTCTATTTTTTAAAACAAAATTAAAAGAGACTTTATGAAATTTTTATTATTTCTCTTTGATGGGATGCATCTTGAGAGCTTACTCAAATATTTTCAGTAACTGTGTATTCTTGGGGAATTCATTAATATTTTTTTTGAAGACTTTTAGATTTTCAGTTATTCCTTAAGTTCTTCTGATGACTTCTTTCTACCTAAAATTTGTTATAAAGTTCCTACCCTTTGTTTACGCGCATTTCAAACTGCATATGTTTGTGAAAGAAAACACGAAAGGCCTCAATATAAAACCGAACCCATTCTACTTTTATTTTGATTTATAAGAATTTATAAAGCAGTTTACAGACATTCAAAATGTTAATACCTTCTTCACGAGTATACTGGGTGTTCCATGACATGATCATCACAGCTTAAAGGTGTCTAATGAACATATGTTCAAAACTCTATCGTATCTGAGCTACAAGTATTTGTAGTTTTAGATAACTCTACTAATGTTGGTACTATGTACCGCTGTAATAAAAATAAATTATAAGAAATCGGTTTTTTGAATTAGTTATTCAAAATGGCCACCCAGTTGCTGTATATATATTTTAACTCTTCTTGGAATTGAAGAGAGGGCTCTGCTAACATTCTCAGAGTCAGCACGAATAGTTTCTGCGGCATCCATAATTCTAGCAAGTTGTTCTCCGTTTTTAAGTTATTCTGCATAAACCAAATTTTTCGATCTTCACCATAAAAAATATTCTAAGGATGTAAGCCTGACGTTCTTGGCGGCCAAGCAACTGCTGAACCTCTTGCAATTGACGGTACTAATTATTTTGATTTAGAAAATCTGTTACTTATCTATCAAAGTGTGGATAAAGTTATTCAGAAGTGTTCATCACAGAAAACGTAAATCGAATTGCCGCGAGACGTTCTTCGATTATAAGTGGACCAATAGACGGTAATCAATAATACCACACCAAACATTCACCGAAAATATATTTTGAAAATAGGATTCCCTAGTAGGGTTATCAAAAATTTCAAATGGTTGTAACTCGAGGAAAAAATATATATATTTAATCTTGAAATTGATGCTTCTCTTCCAAATTTTTAAAATTTCGATACGAATTTTTAATTGAGTGTTTAAGGGCTCTTCTGCGTGTTGCAAATAGGAACTCTGTACGATATTTTGAACGTTTTACAATAGATTGCGTGCTACAAAAATGGAATAATCGCAAAAAAGTTTCGGTTTTTTTTTGGTAGACGTAAGAAAATAAGCTATGATTCGTTCATTTGGATTGTTTTCCTGACTCCTAAAATTAATACTACCTCTCACTACTAGACATCGTGTCTTTAGATTAGATTGGTGTAATGTTCGAGCATATTGGGATTAAAAGTGGAACAATATCTTTCTTTCTTCAGACGAATTTAGTGTTTGTGAGGTCAAGATGACGAGTTCGACATCGAAGAGGAGAAAGGCAGAAAGTAGGACCCCTTTAGTATTTTTTAGAGGATTTAAATGTTCAAAGGCACACTTAAGAAGTTCCGGAACCTTTACTATATATATTCAAAGGCTAAATAATGCCACATTCTAGCAAGGCAATGTTGCATCTGTTACGTTATGATTCCTGCAAGAAGTTAACATTAATATATTTAATTAGCTTAAACGGTCGCCAGATCTATCGTCCACAGAACACTCTTGGGATACGATAAGTGGAAAGGTTGGCAGGCTTGCTAACCCACCAACGAACTTACAATAGTTACGAATTGCTTGGTATGGGCTTCCACAGGAGTTCATAGAACATCTTATTAGATGAATGCTTGGGTGAATAGCAGCTGGTGTTTGCGTATGTGAAACAGAAACTCTAAATACTAGATTTTCGCTATGAAGGGTATGAGTTTTTCAAAGAAAATGTAATGTGTCTGAACAAAAAATTTGGTTTGAAAATATGCACTTTTACTGGATGATTCGTCTTCCTTTTGTACATGTGACTTAAGCTCCAAAGAAGGGGAAGACCGTTTCATCTGCATGCAAGGTCACGGCATCGGTTTTTTGGGATGCGCGTGGAATACTATCTTGAAAAAGGAAAACCTATCAACGACGAATATTGTGCGAACTTATTGCAACGTTCGAGCGATGAAATCAGGCGAAAACGGCCGGATTCGGCTAAGAAGAAGGTGTTGTTTCATCAGGACAATGCACCAGCTCACAAATCCTTTATTGCAATAGCCAAAATTAATGAATTAAAGTTTGAATTGCTACCTCATGCACCCTATTCGCCAGATTTGTCCCCTCGAATTATTTTCTGCTCTCAAACTTGAAAAAATGGCTCAGTGGTCAAAGATTTTCCAACAATTAAGAAGCGATGTCGGCAGTTAATGGCTGTTTTGAAGAGAGAGAGTTCTTATTATAAAAAGGATATCGAAATTATTGAACATCGCTTGGAAAAGTTGAAAGGAGATTATGTTGAAAAATAAATATGTTTCTTTTCAAAATATTTGTTTTCTTTGTTGGGTCGGGTACTTCTGGGACCACCCTCGTATATAAATGCGAAAAGGAATTATTTCAGAGGCGACAATAGTTTCTAGTTTACTATCCCACTTGCACAATTTTTAAGGGTGCATTTCATGCACTAAATTATCGAACCTCGTATTTTCGCGCGACTATTTTATTCAGCAATCCGAATCGACTATACGATGCCCTAGAAAGACTATAATGTACACTATGTACGTCATTATTCGCACATGTATGTTTAAGAATAAATTATCACATAGGCGATGGCGATATTTGTATGTTTCAAAACCGTTACGTCCAGTATCAAAATCAAAAACATTCAGCGAGATTCATATTTACAGTCTCTGTGTGACATTAGATTTGTATAAGCGCGTATAAATTTCCATAAATAAAAATATCGAATTCTATACTCAGACTAATCATGCGTAACAAGCAATGTAACCTTGATACAACTATTGATATTACATTACGAACATGAAGAATGAGAATTTCTAACCTGATTATAATAATGACTACGGTGTAGTCGAGTAGTGCATGGCTGTTCTTATTAACCATTAGTATTGCTGTTATTATAAACATTGTGGCGTTGGTACATTCAAGAAGAACGAAAAAGAAAAAAAAAACGGAATCGAGGAAGTTAAAAAGAAAGATAATGTGACGGAGTCATGATTTTCTAAAATAATTACTGTTATTGTTATTAGAAATGTTGGACTTCAATCAATGGGCCTTCCTTAGGTAGGTCGGTCCAATGACCCCTCCTGGAATTGGGAGCATCTTGGGGTTCAATGAACTCACTCAGGATTTCAAGTCCTGATCTCTCGGACTTTGAATATGACAACATTTGTAATATGACTTTGGATATTTAGGTGAAATCTACTACCACTGTTACGGGCGACTATTAAGATCTCTATCGTTCGTGGCGTGTGTATTTGGTGATTTCACTGATATTTTCTATACAAAAATGTAAGTGAGCGCCGGATTATGTTTGAATGTTAATTACGTTCTCTGCATACGCACTCGTAAAGCGTACGAATTTTTTATGCCGTCGGTTATTCATATCGCGTACATGTGTATATGAATTAACTACCAGCTTTGTTATTGAATTCAACGTATTCATTCGGTCGGTATACACGGTGAATAACGTCGCATTCATTATATTTCGTTGTATTCAGGACAGTTGAGATCAGACGAAGTTAAATTGTGTAACTCGTTAAAAGGTAAACTCAAAAAAATTTCTATCTAACAAGGAATAATGGAAGGATCTTATAATTATTCATTTCTCCGTTATATTATAAAGGGTTTTCCAATAGGGACTTGACAACTTTTAATTCAATTTGTGAACGCACCCTTTCGCTAATCATCGAACTGTCACTGTCAATTTATTCAGTAAACTTAACATTTTCATCACGGTAAAGTACACGAACGAACAACGTCTGCAAATTATAAAAATTTACTACAGAAATTCGGAGTCTGTGACCGCTACTTTAAGAGCGTTAACTCCGATTTTCGGTCGTAATTCTCGCCCTAGTAGACATTTCAGTAACAAGTTTAGTGCAAAAATTTGAATCTACATATTCGTTGTGTGATGTTGCCGTGCCAGTGAGACAACGGGTTGGTCGAAGTGTCGAAAATATCGCTGCCGTTGAAACGTCCGTAGCAAATGATCCAAATCAGTCAATGCCACGGCGTTCTCAAGTGTTGGGCATCGCCCAGACCACTTTATGGCGAATTTTGCGTAAGGATCTTGGTTTAAACCCATACAAGATCAAGCTGACTCAAGAATTGAAGCCGATGGACCATTTGAAGCGACGTACGTTCTCCGATTGGGCTCTGGAAAAGATGCGCCAAAATGCTCAATTTCATCGCAAAATCATTTTCAATGACGAAGCTCATTTTTGGCTCAATGGGTTCGTCAACAAGCAAAATATGCGTTATTGGTCGAGTGAAAATCCACATGTGCTTCATGAAGCACCACTTCATCCACAAAAAATAACTGTTGGTACGGTTTGCATGCCGGCGGCGTCATAGGGCCATATTTTTTCGTCGACGATAATGATCGTCACGTTACTGTGAATGGCAATCGTTATCGCGCCATGATTACCGATTATTTTTGACCCGAATTGGAAGATATGGACTTGGACAACATGTGGTTTCAGCAGGACGGTGCCACAAGCCATACAGCACACGTTACAATCGATTTATTGAAGAGTAAGTTTGATGAGCGTGTTATCTCAAGAAATGGACCAGTCGATTGGCCGCCTCGTTCGTGCGATTTAACGCCTTTAGACTTTTTTCTTTGGGGCTACGTCAAGTCATTGGTCTATGCCAACAAGCCGACAACGTTGGAAGAGCTCAGAGCCAACATTGAACGCGAAATAGCAGCCGTTTCGGCCGAATTGTGTGGCCGAGTCATCGAAAATTGGGTCCAACGAATCGACCGCTGCAAACGTGCCCGCGGTGGCCATATGAACGAAGTCGAGTTCCATTCATAAATGTTTTGATTGCACTTCAACTCGATAATAAAGTTTTTGAAATATCTCAAATGGTCTGCATTTTATTTTGAAAAAAAGTTGTCAAGTCCTTATTGGAAAACCCTTTACAATATATCAGATCAAGATCAATTGACGAAAACTTTGAATGTGGAGATGTCAGTCTCACCGCTCAACTTATAGGTTTCATTACAACTTAAGAAGTTTTGGCATCTATCAGGAAACTTGCTTCATCTACGACTTGTGGACATGATGGTTTGTCTAGTTTTTTGTCAGAGTTTAAACCGAAGAACTCTGCTGACGTTTTACTATTATTTTCAATTTATGTATTCAAAGATTCTTTTTCAACCACGATTGTCTTTCATTTTCTCCAGTTTTTAGCGTTTGCAATCATTTTTGCAAAACGTGAGAGCGTATTCTGTATATACTTGTAGCTTTTGCCTCTATCAAGTAGAACGAGTGTAAGTGCTCTTTTTTCTGACAAACAATGTTTTGCTCGGTTCATATTACAACAGAAATGAATGATTAAAAAATTGTTGAATTATTCTGCAACAGACAGAACATTATACGTCTGCGTTTAGTGTACGTTTTTTACTTGTAAAATTAGCAGGACTACACCAATGCTTAAGAAAGAGGACCGCTTAAATATCAATAACTACAGAACTGTCAGTATCTTGAAGATAATGTTGATGGAGCCTGTGATCGATTAATTTAATCACTGAAGCAACCTTCATATAACCCCTTTCCACATTAATTTTCGTATTCTGTCATATCAACAGATAATTAAACAGTGTTGCACCTGGAAAACTACGGCAAAATACCCGTACGAAACAAATTCCGCACACGATCTGTACTGTTAAAAGCTAAACGCACACTACACAGTGTTTTTGTACAAGCTGTACTTGACATGATAGACTGTTTAGTTTCGTTAAGTCTTTTTGATCAATTAATCAGTATGGATTTATTCCTGGTAGGTCTATTATTACCAACTCGATCGAGATCACTCAATTTAAACTTGATAAACGTTAACAAATTGACGTTATACATATAGATTTAAGCATAGCTTTCGACGCTATACACCATGGCATTTTGATTTCTGAACTGACATCTCTTAATCTTGCAGTTTTATTTCTTATTTAAATTGCGGTAAATCGTTTACTGAAACGTTTAATTTGATTTGGTGATGCGTGTTTATCACGTCCGAGTGTGTATGAGTGGTATAAACGATTTAAAGACGGTCGTACTGACATAAATGACGACGAACATCCGGTGCAAAAAATCAATGGTTATGGAAATTAACATCGAACTTGTGTGTAAATTTATCAGAAATGAGCCGAAATCCTCATTACGCTACGTAGGAATGAAATTAAATATTTCCAAAGATTCAATTCATCGTATTTTGACACAGCATTTGGGACTGAGAAAGTTTTGTGCAAGATTTGTACCACACTAGCTAACTGAATTCATTGTACAGACTTGATTAAAGACTCAAAAAAGAACGAAAACTTCATATATTTTATTGTAATTGGCGATGAGATGTGGTGTATTCAATATGATCCAGAGACCAAGCGTCAAAGCTCTGAATAGAAGCATCCAATCGAAGAAAAACCGGAAAAAATCCGTTTGGAGAAGTCAAAAGTGAAGACAATGTTAATTTTGTACGTAGACTTCCGCGGTAGTGGTCTATGCTATCTGCTTCTGGGTTTCCGGGATGGAACCGCGTCACTATTATATCTGCAGTTTCAGTGCAGTAGTTCAGCCCTGAAGATGCCCCATACAAATGGGTACGAAACGTCGGCAGATATAATAGTGACGCGGTTCCATCCCGGAAACCCAGAAGCAGATAGCATGAAGACAATGTTGATTTGTTTTAATGATTCGAAAGGCATAGTGCACAAAGAATTTGTACCAGCTAGTCAAACAGTCTATTCTATATATTGTCTTGGTGTTATGAAGCGCCTTTTGGCGCGTATTCGTCGTGTGCGCCCTCAATACCGTGAAAATGGTAGCTGCGTTTGTTACATGATAAAGCACTGTCCAAATGGCATTTTAACCATCAACTATTCACCGTATTCACCAGATTTGGCCTCCTGTGATTTCTATCTATTCTCCAAACTACATTTGCCGATGAAAAGACAGCGTTATACCGACGTCTGAATCATTAAAAAGGCGTTTACAGCGATCTTGAAGGACATCTCTAAAGATGGACTTAAAAATTAATTCAACATGTTAGTTGACCGTGCAAAACGTTGTATTGAAGCCGAAGACGATAACTTGGAATAAAATAAATGAATTTTACCAAAATAATAAGCTTTAGTTTTTATTTTAAAAAAGTTTTTTTTTCTCAGCGACAGCCTGTGTATTATATTTCGATAGGCAAAAAATTGAAATGAAACATTTTAATTGAAGAAAATTGCTTTAAAAACTTCAAAAGATATTTCATATGAATAAAAAAGATACTTTATCCTTCCTTTTCACGATTAATCGATAATAAATTATATAAATATAAACACCTTGTTATATGTACAAAACTTTACAGCTCAATCCGATGAAATAATGTGCGAATTGGAAAAAATAAATATCAATATTTATAGATGGTTTTGTGTGTTGAGCAACGGCTATAAGTGTAAAACAACCAAATTTGCAGAGCGTTGCTCAATGTAATGGGAAAAGAAACTGTTCAAAACCTAGGAAGACTGGTTTATTAAGTCACTCATATATATTTATGTCGCGAACTTTAGATATTATGAAATTCTTTTTCTGTTAAGCAATCGTCCACGGGTCATTGTATTCCGATTCCGCTTAAAATTCACTAAATTCATTGGGTTTGTGAAACATACGATACATACAGGTGTATTTCAAAATTAAATTTAATTAAAAAAATTGTCGGCGTAATTATTTTTTCTTCACTTTATCCAATAACAGTTTGATTGAAGTATATTTATAAATACGAAAAAATATATCCTTAAGATTTAGTAGGTGTGAATTGGTTTTTTGATCATCTTATATTACTACATTAGTGGCATGACAATCACTTTATTCATTGTTTTTGTTTTCCCACAAACTTATTAGATAATTTTGCAATGAATTCTTTGTCTTAAGAATTATTATCTTTCTGTTAAAACAGCAGAGTAAATTACGTATACGTCAATGGATTTAATTTTCCCTATCTGGTGTCCTTCAAGGCTCCAATTTAGGACCATCGTTTTTTGTAGTTTAAATCAATTATGTATTTAATAGTCTTCAATGCTCTAGATTTTGGGAGTGACATACAACCATTTCAACCAATTCTTCAATTCTTCAATATAATTTAGATAGTCTAGTTTCTGTTATCAGCTCGCGGTCTAAATTCGAGCAATCCCTTTGCTCATCGGTGTTAATTTGTTTCTTGATCTTCTTATGTTATTATATTGTTGGCTTTACAATCATTTTATTCATTTTCTTCTTTTCTCATAAACTTATTACATAATTTTGCATTGAATCCTTTGTCTTAAGAATTATTATCTTTCGGTTAAAACAACGGAGTAAATTGCGTAAACGTCAACGGATTTAATCGCGTAGGCTCCAATTTAGGACTATTGTTTTTTTTTGTAGCTTAAATCAATTATGCATTTCATACTCTGTAATTCCTTAGATTTTGCGGATGACATAAACCATTACCACTAATAAACTTTCTTAAATATAATTCAGATATTCTAGTTATTGGTGTTGTTTTCAACTCGCGGTCTTCATTCGAGAATTCCTTTTGTCCATCTTGTGCATTATTCGGTCCGCACGTCCAATAAGTATCGATATATGTATTTTTCATTTTTAACATGGTTCCCTAATGACATGCCAAATATTGCTTTCCTATTTTCGCCATGTTTCAGTTTCTTAACAGAAGCGGTTGTTAAGGTTAAAATTTTGCTGACACGAGTTAACTAGTGAATCGATTGATTAAAGATCTTTTTTACACATATCAGAATCAACATGTTAGAATCTCATTTCTAAAGACTTCCTAAAGCTTCCCATAAGCGATCAGGACTAGAGTAGGTTTGTTTCTTAGCAAAGGTGGTTGTTAAGGTTGGAGTTTTGCTACCACAAGTTAACTAATAAATCAATTGATTAAAAATTTTCTTTTTAAAGCATGTGAAAATCACATTTCCGAAGAACCCTTATAGCTTCCCATAACTGACATAGACTAAAGTAGATTTTTTTCTTCGATTCATATATTTGACTGCCTCTATCTATGAAATTCACGCCCATTACTTCTCTTTTGTTCTTATAAATAGTAATGCCTTCACTAGAGGCTGCTCTAGCCATAAATTTCATTTTGGAGGTGGTTATTTTGAGGCTTACGTTAATAAATACCTCCTGAAGTTCTTGATATATTTATAAAATGTTTCTTAGATTGTTCGACATTAAAACTATGTCATCTGCGAAGAAGAAGTTACTTAAATTCCCTCCATTTATGCGAGGAGTGTTCAAGTTTAAATTAAAATTTGAATTTATCTCCAAGTCTTTCGAAAACGCAACTAAAATAGTGGTGAAGCGTTTGAAGGGTGTATGATGTGTTATCTAAAGATTCAAGAGAATTTTACCAATAAATAACCTTATAGATATATGTAATGTAATTACTTTTCAATCACCTGCTGTTTCTGCATTTATTATTATGTTGACTTTTATCTAGTTGTAACTAATATCATCATTATTTGTCTCTTAAATCTTAAAGTGCTTTACAAACCACATAATACATTTCATTTATACAGACTTTATTATTCTTTTCTGGAATTATTGTCTTTTAATTGGTGTTTTGATGCCTTTGTTAGTTATAAACTTTTAACAACCGCTGAAGGAAGCGGTTGATAAAAGTTAAATGCGTTCCCAAGTCTCGCAGTTGCTAGTTTCTCCAAAAATGTAGAAAATTCTATTATTTTTTTGCCGTTGAAATTAATAATTTCTGCCTATACTTACCTTAACGTTTCTGTTGCATGATTTGACGTGGATTCTGTCACGCTCTCAAAACCTTTCGCCTTCTTATTTCTGATATGTCAGTTTACTTGATTAGACCAAAATAAACGATAAACGTACCTCTCTCTAAACACCTCAAAGACCACGTAAATTCTCAAATTATTACATGTATTTTCTGAGAAAGATTTCACTTGATTGATTGACGTCATTGGGGAAAATGGGTCGCTGCCGAAAAAAAAGTTTCCGAAAGCTGTTTTTAAGCGTGGAGAAATGTGAAATTTTTCGCATTTTTTCGCAACCACCGGTTCGCAGTTAAACTGCGCATTATTTAAATGTGCAGTAGTATGAGCATTTATCACAAATACCTTGCTGGCGCCATTTAATTATTACTTAAAGGTCGTATTTCGTTTCAAATTGAAGTCGCCTAAGGCAATTGTTTGTTAAATGTGTAAGTATACGTGCACGAAAACATGCACATACATGTTATTTATAGCGTGAAGAAAGTTCTAATAACGCAGAGCAAATTTTTGGCTCTCTATGTTTTATATCGTCGTCGAATGTATTGAAATTATCGAACGGCACTGTGATAAAAGTGCGGGGGGAGCTTTAAGTAGAGTCAACCTGAATTTCGTTTCCTTTTTAAAACCAAAGGAACTAATTGATATTTTATTAAACTAAATACATATATATGAGTAATATTATATTCTCGGGCCCTCCGCGATGTTGGACAGAAGTTCTCGAATGAATCGGCGTCTCGACGTTTCGATGACATCTCAATCATCTTCTTCAGGAGTTGTTTCGTAGTGAAGCGGTCAACCTGAAACTATATGTGTGTGTGAGTGTGTGTAAAGCACCAAACCTAAATTACGTCATCCTGTCGATCTTAACTGAACTTCTTTCTATTTAAATTAAAAAATTTTTGTTCCAAGTTATTGCAGTGGTGAGTTAAGTAATTACGGGCTTCACCGATAGATGTCCCTTGTTCAATATCTAAGTATTTTTACATAGTCATAATATCAAACCCATATCGAAAATTACCTACTTGATGTACAGATCTCATTTGCAAGGGTTCTAATACAATGTATGGGAGTGGAGGAAGACTGGGAAACGTGGAGACCATCGTCCAAATCGATTTGCTGATTCATGAAGTCGCGATGCTCGTTATGGGATGATCGAGGAAGAGAGAAAGATGTGTAGCTTTGGTTTGCACTCAGTTGAAAAATAAATCGTCATATGTCGCTTCGTTTTTACTTCCGCAAAAGAAAAACACATCGTAACTTCACAAACAGTTACTCTCAATGATGATGAAGCCTTAAAAGAACGATAGTGTAAAAAGAGAAGTGAAGATTATGTTGCCAGTTTTGTGGGTTGGCAAAAAAATTGCGTACTTTGAAGTTTTAGTACGTAACTAAACGGCCAGTCCAGCTATAAGCATTCATAACTAACTAAACTATATAATGTCGTTAATAAAAACAATCAGGATTGGTCGATTGTGTTTTGTCATTGTAATGTAAAACCACACATTTCTTCATATACTTCAATGGTAGAAACTTAAGTAACGACGAGAATATCAAATCGCAGTTTATTAAATTTTTTGCCGATGAAAATTAGAAACTTTGCTTGTTTAAAAATACCTCGTTTCATATACAAAAGGTCTTTTATATTTTTTAAATCAACAATTACTTGATTGCTAAAATAATATAATTATATTATTTTAGCAATTATATTACATATTATTATATCCTATTCATGTGATTTTTCTTGTTGATCCAGTGCCTCTAATGTGACTTTATTAGGTCTACTGATTTTGTGGACGTCTCAGATACTAGAGCATTAACTTGCAAATGAACTTAGAGGTATAGTACAGGGTTTTCCAATAAGAGTGATATGATTTCTTAAAAAAAAACACACTTATTGTTAAGAAAATTCAAAAGTTTTTTATTTAATGTGAAGCACAATCGATACAATTAAGTTCTAAATAAAACGCCATTCAAATGGCCTCCACGACTACTTCTGCAGGAACGAATTCGATGTCGTATGTCATGAATAGCACGTTCAATATTGACTTGTAAAGCTTGAAGAGAGTCTGGTTTATTTCGATAGATCAATGACTTCAAATAACCCCACAAGAAATAGTCTAATGGTGTTAAATCACAACTTCTTGGAGGCCATTCAATATCACAATTTCTTGAAATAATCGAATCTCCAAACTCGCAATAATTCTATTGTTGCATTTACTGTGTGGCACGTAGCCGTTGTTGGAACCAAATGTTGTCAAGATCAACTTCTTCCAATGTCGGCCATAAAAAGTTGGTTATCATCAATCTATACCGCTCTCCATTGACAGTAACGGTGTTACCAGTTTCATTTTGAAAGAAGTACGGACCGATGATTCCACCATACTAAAAACCACACCAAACTGTCAATTTAGGTGAATGTAATGGTTTTTCATAAATAATTTGTGGATTTTTTTCGCACCAGAATCGACAGTTTTGTTTATTTACCACACAGTCCAGATGAAAGTGAGCCTAATCAGAGAAGATGATTTTCTTAAAAAAAATCTATCGTTTTCAAGTTGTTCCAAGGCAAAATCAGCAAATTCACGACGTTTACGGTGGTCCAATGGCTTCAGTTCTTGAGTGAGAACAATTTTATAGGGATACAAACCCAAATCCTTATTCAAAATCCGCCAGTTTGTGGTTTGAGACAGTCGCAATTGTTAAAAACGTCTTGGAATCGACAATATTTGCATTACTTCGAGCGGTTCTTTGTCTTATTGGCACTTGAAAATTATGTAAAGAAAATGTAACCTCAAAGTTTTTAACAATTCGACGAATAGCGAGCACACTTGGACGATTATTATGACCATAAAATGGCAAAAGTGCACGAAAAGTTGCAATTGGAGAACAATTATTTTGATAATAAAACTGAATAATTTGTAAACGTTGTTCATGCGTATATCTCTCCATGATGAAATTGTAAACACTACTGAATACAATGAAAAACAAATGACATATCATGACATATTACAAATGGCCGAAATGTCACTTCAAAATCATATCATCCCTATTGGAAAACCTTATATATAACGCTTAAAGTAGTACACAGGTTTAGGTTCTTATGTTTTTTGTTATTCCTCTAATGTTAGAACAAAGGTAATTTATTTTCTGTTGGGTAATGAAATTTTTTTTATGAGAACGAAGTTAGATGTTACTTATTTTCGTAAAATCTCAATTCATCATATTAACGTTTATAGAAGTATAATATATACATATATATGTATTTCTATAACTCCCAAGCGATCTTACCGTGTCAGTATATACGATTCAGTTCCGTGAAGACCATGGCTTGTGACCTTTTTCTTAATGATAAAAAGCAGGTTAACACCTACACGGATGGTGAGATGTTATATCTATAAATCTATATAATGCCGGCAGGAAGTGTAATTTATGAACGCATAATAATAAACCATTGTTATGCTGTCGAGAACAGCTTCTGTATTATATCATCGGCTTGGAATTTACATACTGTATTGATTAAAAGGTATTTAACATAAAATTTTTATAAATTGTCGAGTTGAATGTGTTAACGAAATGTTTTTGTTGGTATGTTACGTTCCATTAACGTAGTTTAGTGTTGTACGGTCAATCAGGAAAATAGTCGTACAAACTACGACAGTTTAAGATCGTCAAATGTATACATACGATTACGATGGAGTATAAATGTTTCCGCTTAATGACGTTAAGGAAATATTATTAATAATATACGTAGGAAATATTTTAACATGAAATATCAGTTTCCATATATTGAGCGAAAGAGAATTTCTAAAATTTAATAAAAAATATTTAGTATTAGGTGCGCAACTAAGTTCTCGCTGTTTTTCAAGAGATGGCACCAAGTAGTAAGTGCTGGTCGATTGTGACATAACCAAAACGTCATGAACCAAGCTTAGACATATGGTAAACAAACCGCTTTGACACATTAGTGATTTTGTTTTTGCGTCATATACTTTTGGTTGTGTGAAAATGTCTGATTTTGTACCAAATAATCGTCATTTGCGGGAAGTGTTGCTTTTCTTCTTTCATTCGAAGAAAACGGCGGGAGATGCTGCTCTAAGTGCAACAACGTGCCGTGATTGGTTCCGTCTCTTCAAAGACGGTGATTTCGATGTTGACGACCGTTAGCGTGAAGGAAGATCCGTGTCAAACGCAAAAAAAAGCTTGCTTCAGCATTAGGAGTTACCTGCCAAGCCATTTCCCAGCGATTGCATGCGTTAGGAATGATTCGAAAACAAGGAACTTGGATTCCTTATGATTTGAAGCCAAGAGACGTTGAGCATCGTTTTTTGCCTGTGAACAACTGCTCCAGCGGCAAAAAAGGAAGGGTTTTCTTCATCTCATCGTTACGGGTGATGAAAAATGGATTCATTAGAGCAACCCAAAGAAAACAAAATCATGGGGACTGCCCGGTCATGCTTCTACGTCGTCGGTTCGGCCGAATATTCATGCTGCGAAGGTTTTGCTGTGTATTTGGTGGGGCCAGGGCGGTGTTATTTATTATGAGCTGAACCAAACGAAACCATCACTGGGGTATGGTATCGATCTCAATTGATGCCATTGAGCCGAACACTGTGCGAAAAGCGGCCACAATACGAGCAGAGGCACGCAAAAGTGATTCTACAGCATGACAACGCTCGGCCTCACCTACTTAGAAACGCTCAAATGAGAGGTCCTACCCCACCCGCCATATTCCCCAGATATTGCGTCGTCCGATTATTACTTGTACCGTTCGATGGAACAGGGTTTGGCTAATCAACAGTTCTGTTCATATGAATACATCTCAAAATGGCTTGATTCGTGGATAGCCTCAAAAGATGAACACTTCTACCGTGACGGTATTCGAGCTCTGCCAGAAAGATGGGAAAAAGTTGTCGCTAGCGATGGGCAATATTTCGAATGATTCATTTGAAAACATTTTTTCACAATAAAGTTGCATTTTCATCAAAAAAACAGCGAGAACTTAGTTGCGCATCTAATAATTTATTATACTATTAACTGCTGACAAGTCTTTTCCATAAAATTGCCAGATATTTCGAAGCAATATTTTCTTCAATAATTCTTAAATTAACTACATATATTTAAGCACAGTTCACATGTATTATATACATTTGATTCATGATGTATTGTATTCAATATGGTTAGATTAGATTAGACTACTTAAAATAACTATAGAACCCATTTCACTGCGACCTTTCCAGATCTATTGTGGTCTTGTGCGTTTCATTCTCTAGGTTTATTCTTTTAACTAGACCTAGCAGCTTTTAAAAGTACTTTTCTATGTGGATTTCTGCTTCAGGATATTTATTTTTCATTCGCATAAATTACGGTTTTATCAAGTCTTCAAACTGCATTTGTTTTTATCGCTATTTAATATGAAGTAACTTTTTAATTTACTGACTTCTTAACATCATATCTCCCTCTCTCGACCAATACATAAATGTATTGACCGACAAAGCAAGAACGCTTCTATCTCACATAGATCGGAGATATGTTTCCAGTGTGTAATAGACAGAAACTTACGTCTAGGCTTTATACCAATTAAAGAATGTTAAAAAGGAATTTTTTGTTAATAACACCCTTCACTACATATGTTTTGAATTCACGAATCGTCAGGTTGATTTGTGTTATTAATGAACGATTCCTTCAGAGTGTTTATCATATCATTTCGATACAGAAAATAATGAATAACATCATATATTATGATGTTATTCATTATTTTTTCATCATATATTATGATGTTATTCATTATTTTCTGTATCGAAATGATATGATAAACACTCTGAAGGAATCGTTCATTAATAACACAAATCAACCTTGTGAATTCGATTATGTAGTTGATAGGGTGTTATTAATAATAGAATGATTCCTTTTTAACATACTGACTTCTTATGTAACTTGATCTTACCCATTTGGATTATTTTTTATGGAGTTCATATAGGTTGAAGTCTATAAGAATGCAACCTCTATATAGGGAACAAATAAAAAACCGGTTAATCAGTTGCGTAATTGTTCAAACATTATGTTTTCAATACGATAAGTTATGAAAACAAGAGGAAGTGAATTACACCATGTTAAATTACAACTTTTGGTATTCTATGTGAAAAATTTCTACCTAAAAATTAATAAAAAACCCTAATGCTTTTTTAAAGAAAAAAAAACTAATTATCAGTCAAAAAATCAATTACTTACTTTTGGATATTGTCAAGTAAAAATATTAATTATTTTCATTCCTAATAAGACTAGCTTTTCGGCCAATTTTGAACAACTAAATTTATTAAATAAAAAATATTTAAAATAATTTCTCGACTTTGTTCCATTCTTTTTTGGTACTGCAATTGCTTAGCATAGGAAGGAGTCGGATAGTTTTTTGACCGTAATTAATCCGTAATACGATCTAGTTTTGCAGAAATTATGGTTCAAAATGAGATAAAAATTTAAAAAGAAATGTAGAGATATTATATTCGTAACAGTGTTGAGTTGACTTTATGCATTAATAAATCTCCTTTTTTCTTGTTTCTCCACTTGATTCTATCAGTTCTTCTTCAAATAGTTCGTTTATAATTCCACTACACTTTTGGTCTTTATTTAATATATTTTTTTTGATTTTCCCGTCTTTCTATACATGTCAACGGTTTGTCGGACCATTGTGATTTAAATTTTGATTCCTTGGGGCGGATACTGACTGTCGCTAGGGCGCGTTTGTCTTAATTTTCTTAATTTATGGGTGTGTGTGTATGACTATATTTATATCCTTATTTTCATTTTTCTTTTTTTTTTTTTCTTCTTTTAAAGCACTGTGAACATTAATTAAGTTACTATTGTTTGATTATCTGATGATTTGTATTTTTTTTATATATATTTTTTTTGTCCTGTTATTGTAACAATCTGTTGGACAATAAAGACTTATTATTATTATTATTATTATTATTATTATTATTATTATTATGTCTGAATCATCCCAGCGTATTTTCTCTTATTATTCAACTATAGGTCTTATTCCTAATCCTTTTATTTTTTCAGTATTTAGTATCTTATTGACAAGCTTTACTTATTATATGTTGTTTAGTCAGAGCCCATAGCTCTGAGCCAAATATCAATGTTGAAACACATACCATTTTTATTAGTTATTTGCTATTGAATACTGTCTTATTTATTGAACAATTTAGTAGTACGTTGGTTTTTATTATTTCTTGTAGTTCTATTAGTATTTTTCATGTTCATTTACCGTTATTTGTATATATTTAAATTGTTTAACTTGTTCTAGTTCATTATTTAGTGTCGGTTTTTTTCGATATTACTTTCGATTTATTACCAATTTTCGTTTTCTTAGGTCTTCACACTAGATTTCTAAATTTTTCTGTAGGTCTTTTTTATTTTTTGTAATTGAATCATTGGCAAGAGGTAAGTGTTTTTCATGTTGAGATGTCCTCAAATTATTTTCTTTATTTTGGTATTTACGATGTTTTGTTACCACTTATCTTATAATACGAGGGAGCGTTTTTATATTCGCGGAATGAGCGGGTTGTAGAGGGGTGAGTAGGCGCATTGGGGTGGGGTGGCCTGTGCAGCCACTCATGATTAGTATAAATACGAAGTTTCATTGTTATTAGACAGTTAGTCTTTGAGCTATCGTCAACCAAGTAACATAATCAGGAGTGAAAAGTGAAATATGGAAAAAATCGAATATCGTGCCGTTATAAAGTTCCTTACCAGGCAAGGAAAATCAGTTGCGACCATAATGAATGAGATGTCATTGGTTTACGGCGACTCTTGTCCAGGAAAAACCATGGAGTACAAGTGGCATAGTTTATTTAAACAAGGAAGGGAATCCCTTGAAGACGACCCGAGGCCGGGCAGGAGCATTGAGGTGACCACGCCAGCACTTATCCAAAAAGTTGAACTAATTGTACTCGAAGATGCTCGACTAAAGAAGAAACAACTCGCAGAAATGGTTGGAGTATCCGATACAACAATTTTTAAAATCCTACACGATCATCTCGGCATGTCTAAGGTCAGCGCAAGATGGGTGCCGAGAATGCTCACGCCGCCGCAAAAACAACAGCGCGTAGAGTGTTCGCGTGCATTTTTGGACCTCTGTAATGAAGACAAGGATGGTGTATTGAGTGGAATTGTTACTGGAGACGAAACTTGGGTTCATCATTATGAACCTGAGTCCAAACAAGACTCCATGCAGTGGCATAAAAAGGGCACAGCACCTCCCAAGAAATTTAAAGTGTCACAATCAGCTGGGAAACTCATAGCAACGGTATTTTGGGACTCGGAAGGAATATTGTTGATTGATTATAAAGATAAAGGTGTTTCTATAACCGGAGAATATTACGCTTCAATATTAGAGCGACTAAAAGAAGCCATTAAAGAGAAAAGACGGGGAAAATTGACAAAAGACACAAGAGCCGCGTTGCGTTAGCTGTCCTGCATAAGGTGGGCTTCGAAATTGTGAATCACCCACCCTACAGCCCAGACCTGGCCCCGAGTGATTATTACCTGTTTCCGAAAATGAAAAAAGAGCTGCGGGGTAAAAAATTTACTGCCGATGATGAAGTCAAGGAGGCAGTTTCGGCGTATTTTGCAGATAAAGAGAATTCATTTTTTTATGAGGGTATAAATAAATTAATTGAAAGTTGTGAAAAATGTATCCGTCTTGTAGGTGAATATATTGAAAAAGAAAAATAATTTGGTTTTTTTATTTCCACCCCTTGTCCCCCATTTCGCGAATATAAAAACGCTCCCTCGTAGTAAATAGATAACGAAGGTAATTTTGATGAAGCCCGTTGTTGATTAACTTAATCATTTAATATCATAATATATATAATCCATTTCCACATTAATTTTCGTATTTTGTATACGTTTTTCGACAACAAAATTGTCATCATCAGCAGATTATTAAGCAGTGTCGCAGCTGGAAACAAATTTCATACACGATCTGCAAAGTCGAAAGAGAAAACTCACACTGTACATTCATTTCATAAAATTTTTAAAAAAATTATGTTCTAGTCTCAAACTACCTCGAAAGAAAATACCTGCATGTGATTTACTACACCCTCCCTTGTCTATCGTATAAGAGGTCAAAAAGAGATGAGTTATGGTTAGGGCCTATATCAATGTTCAATACATGGCCCTCATTCGTCAAAATGTATATGCTTTCATATGTATCTGTTGGATTGGCAACAATATTTATGTTATACATTCTCATTTATATCAAATTGTCAACTATTTTATATTAATACAAGGTATTTCTAAAAAGGCAATAGATCAGAAAAATAGATACTCAGGCTGAAAATTAGAAATTAATTATTAAAAGTATTGGGTTGGCAACTAAGTACTTTCGGTTTTTACTGATAGAGAGCGTTGCTTTATTTTTTGTATAACGTATGTTAGTGCTGTACTTTACCGTTTGTCGCGTGATACTAGTCACATTGACGTAACTTCAGAAGCAAGTAGTGCGTGATTTTTATTAAAGCTATTAGTTGTGGGTTAATTTTAAATGGAGTGCAGAAACGAACATTTTCGACATATTTTACTATTTTATTTCCGTAAAGGAAAGAAAGCTGCTGCGGCTCACAAAAAGATATGTGAAGTTTATGGTGCTAATTGCTTAATAGTTCTGGAGATTTTTCCCTCAAAGATGAGCAACGTTCTGGTCGGCCTACTGAAGTTGATGATGACCAATTCAATGTCATAATTAAAAACTATTCTTTGTTTAAAAAAAAGTGTTTTATTTTATACTACAAAACCGAAAGTACTTAGTTGCCAACCCAATAGTTCCTGACAATTCATTCTTTACCAAATGACAATCCGCAATTGCACTATGAAAAAAGAATGAGTAAGAACTTAACGTTCCTCCCTGTTCCTCCCTTTAATAATAATATTTTCTTAACTGGACATAAGATATTCCAATAACAGAAAATAGGTAGAAAAAACAGTAGATTAGTTGTATGCAGTATCTTAAAATCGGAAAATTATGTAAAAATAATAGTAACGCGAAAAATAAGTAGGTAATATCAATACTCAACATTTTCTTCATGAATCACATAGTATATGTATGAATATTGTCTGTATGTATATAATTTAATTAGTATACTGTAACGATACGCTAGATAATTGCAGTGCATGTTGTAGATACGTGGTTTTACAACTGATAATTACATATATCTATTTAATGAGTAACACGGATCATTAAGTGTAAGCTCGTTTTACATATGTACATATTTTAATATACATAGATATAGAGATTAAATAAAAACTAATGTACCTTATACACATGTGTGTATGAAAATATAGACATTGCTTAACTGTTATTATTTCATTTTGAATAGTTACCTGTGTTACGAAAAAAAAAACTATGAGCCAATTTGGTTGTTTAAAACTTGGAAGCATTACTATTCTTATTTAATCAAAAGAAAATAGCCGCTCAAAGTCATCATCAGCTTGAAACAGACGGTGAGCATGCTCGTTGTGCAAGACAAAGAACGTTCTGGTGGACCGAAAAAGTTTGAAGATGTGGAACTATAGGTGTTATTGGATGAAGACCCTACCCAAACTCAAAAACAATTGGCAGAAATGTTAAATGTGACTCAAGAAATGATTAGTGGCCGATTACGAGCAATGAGAAAAATCCAAAAGATGGGAAAATGAATACCACATCAATTGATGGACAGGCAAATGGAAAATCGAAAAATCGTCTGCAAAATGCTGCTTTGAAGGTATGATCGGAAGTTATTTCTGCATCGAATAGTGACGGGTGATGAAAAATAGATTTATTTCGAAAACCTTAAGCGCAGAAAATTATAATTATCACCTGGCGAAGCCGGCCTATCGTCTCCAAACCAAATTGTTTTGGTCGTAAGACAGTGTTTTGTGTTTGGTGGGATCAGAGTGACGTGGTGTATTACGAACTGTTGAAACCTGGTGAAACAGCTGATCGCTACCGACAACAAATTATCAATTTGAAGCATGCATTGATAGGAAATCGTTCAGGATGGGCTCGAAGATACGGTAAAGTGATTTTGCAGCACGATAACGCCCCGTCTCATACAGCAAAACTGGTCAAGGGAGCGTTGAAAGCACTTGGGTGGGACATAATATCGCATCCGCCGTACTCTCCAGACCTTGCCCCGTCCGACTATCACCTTTTCGCATCAACGAGACACGCACTTGCAGACCAGCACTTCACTAACTCTCTAAGAAGTTAGAAAATCGCTCGATGAATGGTTTTGCTCAAAGGACAAACAGTTTTTTTGGAATGGCATCCGTAAATTGCCTGAAAGATAGGCGAAAGATGTGTAGAGTCAAATGGCCAATACTTTGAATAAATACATTTTTCCATGTTCTTGAAAATTATATAGTATTTTTACGAAAAACCGGTAATATAATAAAAATAAAAAAAAATAAAATAATAAAAAATAATGTGGCATATTTTACAAAGTTCGACCTTTCCTTCAGTCTTTTATTAAGAAAGCGTCGAGCAAATGCTAAACATTATTTAGCACACTTCTTGCGAAGATACACATACATTTCTTTTGACGGCTGCGCTAGTCAAACAATGACGGTTTTTTTTAAATACTACAAGTGTGACACTGTTTTAGAAATACAAGACGCTCAAAGCAAAATACATGACATCATTAGTTGTTGATAAATGGACACGAGAAACTGACTTAGTATTGGGAGAATGTTCGAAATTCGAATTTCATATATTCAAATCGAGTACGGCTGATTGAATTAGAATGGAATGGTGAAAGATAATCGGTCTAATCAAGATGAACTGAATAATGCGTGATGCGTATGCAGCCTCCAGTCGTATGTTATTATTTTGGTGTCGATTTTGCGAAAACCGCGCTTTAATGCAAACAGGAACTTCGTTCACTTTTATGTCGCTTTTACGTTTAATAAATGATTGGACATCTACCCATATTATAACGTCAATTAAGGATAATTACGTATGATATTTAACTTTATGTCAGTGCAATTAACTATTAAAATGATGTTTTACGACATGCCTACTTTACATTTAGTTTTATTAATGCAACGTAATTTTAATTGCATGTCCGATAAAATACAATATCTTCATATTAATTACTGTGGATCGGGTTTTTGTATTTGATTTTTTATGCCAAATATTTTATTTTGAGAGTAAATGGAAAGTAGAAATTTTTACATCAGTCACTTACTTTGAAAATTTATATAATTGCATTCATAATTTTTGTTTAGAAATTGAGAAGTTCCATGAACTGAAATGAATTAAAACAGACCAGCACGATTAACATCTTGTTTGAATGCATTTAGAAAATAGTATTGGGTTGGCAACTAAGTACTTTCGGTTTTGTAGTATAAAATAAAACACTTTTTTTTAAACAAAGAATAGTTTTTAATCAATTATATATTTTCCATTTTGCTCAATGACCTTTTGCCATCTTTCTTTCAGCTGCATGATTCCGCGCTCATAAAATTTCTGGTCCTTGTCAGCAAAAAACTGAACCAGGTGCGAGTGAAGGTCATCGTCATTTGTGAAAGTTTTACCATTCAAAGAATTCTGCAAACTTCGAAATAAATGGTAATCAGATGGTGCTAGATCAGGGCTATATGGAGGATGTGGCATCACTTCCCAGCCAAGCTCCAATAGTTTCCCACGAGTTGCCAAAGATGTGTGAGGCCTTGCATTATCTTGGTGGAAAACTACACCTTTCCGATTTGACAATTCTGGCCGTTTTTCTTTGATTGCTTCATCCAGTTTTATTAATTGTTGACAGGAAGCATCAGAATTGATCGTTTGGTTCCTTGGAAGCAGCTCAAAAAACACAACACCTTTGTAATCCCACCAAACTAACAGCATGATCTTTTTTGGATGCAATTCAGCTTTCGATGTGGTTTGAGCTGGTTTATCGTGTTTGCTCCATGATCGTTTTCGAACTATGTTACTGTACAGGACCCATTTTTCATCACCAGTGATGATTCGTTTTAAGAAAGGGTCGGTTTCATTTCGTCTAAGGTGCATATCGCAAAAGTTGATTCTTTGTGAAAAATGAATGCCAATCGATTAAATTTATCCACTTCTGGTAGAAGCAATCGATAATTACATGACCTCGTAGAACAGGACGTCCATCTTGGATTGTGTTTCTTTTAATTTGCACGAAGAAAGATTAATTTTGTTATTTATTAGATGTGAATCACTATATTTTGTTTGACTAACTTGGATTTTCTCTCCTTTGACAATGCATTTAGGCCATGCGTTTTGCCTTTCGACGGTACAGATCGTGTACAGAATTTGTTTCGTGACAGTTTTTGCCGTAGTTTTCCAAGTGCGACACTGTTAGTTATCTGCTGATGATGACAACTTCGATGTCGAAATGCGTATACAGAACACGAAAATTAATGTGGAAAGGGGTTATATATAAACCTTAAGTGATTAAATTATATTCCCAAGTAATTAAGGAGAAATGAAAATGTTATGTTGAACAGTGGGAAGAATTTTAAAGCTAATGAAGTCAAATGCTTGACACTACTGCCGTGATGTTCTAAAAATTACATAAGGAGAATCATTAAAGGCAAGGAAGACTTAACGAAATATAGATTAAAATATATTATATATAAAAAAGCAATATCTCCCTCTATCATCCAAATATGCAATTGTCCTAAAGAACGAAGTTTGTGTTCGTCTCGTCAACTGTACAGCCATGTTGTCTCGGTGCGTATACAGACAGAACAGTTTTAAACTTGGCAAACGCCAACATCAGGTAAACTATGGTCTTACTTACGAACTTACTCTTTGTGAGTTATCTTATCATTTGCGATATGAAAAATGAAACAATAATGCTTCCCTCTATCGCCCAAACATGCAATTGTACAGTATTGCTGTCACGATGCATATATAAATAGAACATTTCATCGTATCGTTTGCGACACAGTAAAGAATGAAAAACAATACCAAATTTTAAAAAAAAAATTATTTTTTGTCATGTAATTGGTTTTCTATTGGATATTACTATTATTATTATTAGCTCGGACTGTACGCAGCTGATATTAAGGTGGTACTATATGTACATCACAAAATGGTAAATCAATACAAGTTTGATGCTTTACATTTTAGTTATTATTATTACCATACCCCATTAATACCCGTGGTGCGTATAAGTTTTTATGGCGTAGATTTCACATATCTATGGGTATTAGCTCGGACTGTACGTAGCTGATATTAAGGTGGTACTATATGTACATCACAAAATGGTAAATCAATACAAGTTTGATGCTTTACATTTTAGTTATTATTATTACCATATCCCATTAATACTCGTGGTGCGTATAAGTTTTTATGTTTCATATAATATTGATTTAAACTTACGCCAAAACTGATATTTTGTAAAAGGTGCTAAATTATAAAATTAAGTGTCATCGAGCCAATTAAATGATTATTAAGCATATTTAATTTACTCATTTTGGGCGCCCTTTCAATAAAATTTCGGCCATTGATGGTAATCCGAAGAATATCTCTAAAAACTACGGAAAATTTGATGCCTTCTAAATCGAAGATCTTATACGTAAAAGACTATATTCTTTTCAACAATGGATGGAACAGTAAAATGTAAATGCACGTGAAACTGTTGTGTTGGCATATTTCTAGGTATTAGCGTAATATTTTGAATTCATAAATTACATTGAAAATTTTTCCGAAATTGGAAAAAATTTGATCCAAATAGTTTATGAACAAAATATTGCTTGCGTTCGATTATTATAGTTTTTAAAGTCAAAAGGCTACATTTAAAACAAATCTAAACTTGGCAAACTACCTGTCACTAATCTTTATTGAACGAAATCTTTTTAATGTGTTAAGTACTCCTTGTAATGGCTGCGTTTGCTGGTTTAAAGAGGTAGAGCGTTTCTAAAACACTTTTAAAACGTGACCAAGGCTTAATTTCTGTTTGATACTCGTACATAATGTGTATATACATACATACATGCAATTCAATTCGGCGTTTGAAACACCGTAATCAAATCTGTTATCCAGGCACATCGAAGTCAGCTTATAAAAGTGTGAAAAAAGTACAATTAGTAATGTGAGCTAATCGAGTAGTTTATATCGAATGAAATGGACCTACTACGCTTATATGAATGAGAAAGTCACAGCCAAGGCTGCGGTCGCTGACCTAATGCAACAGTACTCTGTGTAAGCAGCTGTACTGGTAGTAGTATTATGAGTAGCATTCAACCAACAGAACGACACCCACTAAACAACACTCAATTCTCGGCGCATACCATTCTCGGGAATTACACGTTTGCAAAGTTATTTACTATCCTGTTGTATATACACATGATATATGAATAGATAGTATATATATATGTACATATGTGTGTGTGTGTCTAATTAGAGACTTTATATTAAATACAAATTCTGCTATGATACGAGTACATTAAAAAAGTTGAAACTTTTCGATATTTGCGTATACACACTAGCGTCGAAATGTTTGGTTGCAGATGTCAATGTCACAGAATATTAAATTTTATGCAGCATGCAATCAGTCTACATTCTTAGGCTAGGTATTTAAACTACATTTGCTTCATTTTGCTCGTAAATGGGACTTTTTCTTACCACTGAAACATTATTGTTAGCTATCAATTGATACAGTCTCCAATTTTATAAAAAATTGACAAAATTAACCCTGTGCCAGAACGTGGTTTTTAATTTTGGATCCGTATTTAGAGATCTAAGTTGTCAACATCAGCAATAGCAAAAACAAAAATGATACTCGTAGAATTAGCACACACTTTACACAACTACACTGCGTCACTGCAACACAAACGTAACCAATCCAACACTTTGTAAAGTGTCATTAGGAACTCTCATCTTCTGGGCTTCCGGGCTGGAACCGCGTCACTGGTATAACTGCCGACGTTTCGTACCCACTCGTATGAGATATCTTCAGGACTCAACTATTGCTACTGTCTGTCGCCCTGAAACTATTATACCAGTGACGCTGTTCCAGCCCGGAAGCCCAGAAGAAGATAGTATGGACCACGACCGTTGAAGTCTACGTACACGATGTCATGAGACAGTTTGTAATTGTAAACTTTCCCCTTTCCATATTTTGACGAATGATGTTACATTACATTTACACCTATTCAAAGAAAGATTATTTACCGTTCTCCATTTTGATATACTATCTAGATTGGATTGAATCGAATGGTAATCTTGTACGCTAGAAAACAAGCTAGATATTGCGAGATTGTCTGCAAGAAGAAACTGTATGAACGGTGACAATAAAAATATTTCAGAAGACGCAATATGAACGACGTCATTAGCGAAACTATTGAGTAACAATGTACCTAAGCTGGAACTTTGCGGTAGACCAGATTATTAATATATACTGCACACGCTGGATTAAATATGACTGAGAAATCCACTCGAATTATGATTAGAGTACAAATATTGAAGTTTTATAGAAAATAACAAATGATATATACGATCAAAAACTTTTGATAAGTTCGTATATAAAACATCTCTTTGTTTTCTAGAGTGTAATGCACTTGTCATTTACCGGGAGTATTTCGCGGTGTACTTTATTGTTAACAATGCAGGAGAAAACTTAATAATTAGATCAAAGTCTAAATAAGAGAGTGACAGTGACAATAGTGAAAAGACAATTGCCGGTTGCTCGATTTAAAAATATATTAAGTATAGGAACATGAAGAAGGTCTATGGAAGAATAGAAACAGGAAAATTACACTTTTGGGTGGAAAATAAAGAATATTTATATTCCATTCAGCCTGTAGTTAAATGCTCAGGAGAAAGTTTGGGAATATTTTGTGAAGCAATGGGGGATTTAGTGTAAATTAGAACAAAGGTCTAAAATATTCTGGTTAAGATTATTCAAATATTTTCTTGCTTAAAAAGAACCGGCTGGTGCGTTAAAAATAATTATTTGGATGTCTCAATTACACGACCTTTCCCTTATTGGATACTGGTGGCGTTATTTGGACTAGAAAGCCATAAATTGGAAGCCACAAAATGTCGAAACGGTTATGGTAATATTTACAAAGTGATGATACGAATCCTTATTACGTGGCTAAAATACCGTAAGGAATACTAACACTTTGAAAGATTGTAAATCGCAATACGCGACAAAATATCCATATATAATAGAAGAAAGTCCATTAGAGTTTTATAAATTTATTTTTGTTTTATAATAAATTTTTCTCAATTAGTATTTGTGTTGATATTTCACATACCTACTTTCAAAATTAAATATTTTACATAATTCGTTATACTTCAAATAAAATTTTGACTGTTTCCAAACTTTTCGACGGCAGTGTACGTATATGTTTACAAACATACAGGAATAGTGCTAATCGTACTTTTTAGTGCTTCGCAGCAGTGGGTAGACATATCTTCCGTACATTTATATGGACGTAATTTATGAATTTAGCGAACGTTTAGTATGTGTGTAATGTGTACAGTACTCTCGATGACATAATACTGCACAGTTTTGCGAAATATTAAATGTCAACGCATTGAAACGAGACTACTGATTTAATGAATCAAGCCTTATCTTGTGTATTATTATCGATTTTATGTTCACACTTTTATATTAAATTTAATTTAAATTAATGATTACTTATAATAGTAATTAATGTTTAATAGTTATGTCGCAGTAACAATTAATTTACAATTCGGTATCTATCAATGTCATACTAGTAAAGGGTGTTTCAAATTTCGCGGTTTTTTTAAAGAATAAATAAAACACATAATTTGCATTCACTTTCAAAAACTTTTTATTGGTAATTGAAGTATCAGTTATGACATTTATATGCGAAGAATAATATCTGCCAAATGGCCTCCTCTTGCAGCTCCACAGACGTCCACTCTTTTGTTAAAATTTTTAATGACATTTTGACATAATCGAGGCTCTATCTCACCAATGACACGAATAATTTCATCTTTCAAAGCAGGAATTGATTGCGGATTGTTTTTATAAACCTGACTTTTCACATAACCGCAAAATAGTCTAACGGTGTCAAATCACACGATCTTGATGGCCAATTAACATCACCGTTTCTTGAGATTACACGTCCAGGAAATTTTTCTCTCAATAAATCAATTGATTCGTGTGCAAAGTGAAGTGTAGCGTCATTCTCTTGAAACCACATATGTATTCATTCATTCAGGCCACAAAAATTCGGTTATCATCCGACGATACAGATCACAGTTACAGCTTCACCAGTAGCATTTTCAAAGAAGTAAGGTCCAATTACACCACCTGACCATAATGCACACCAAACAGTAACTGGTTTAGGATGCATAGGTTTTTCACGAATAATTCGTGGATTTTCTTCACCCCAGATATGGCAATTTTGTTTATTAACATAGCCACCAAGTTCAAAATGCCTCATCGGAAAACATTATTTTTTGAGAAAGATCAGCTGGTTGTTCATTGATGAAATTGACAAATGAACGACGTTTTAAATGATCTAATGGCTTCAATTCCTGTGTTGTTTGAACCTTATATGCCTTCAGAGCTAAATCCTTGTGTAAAATACACCATGTTGTTGATCTACTAAGTCCAAGTTGTTGTGATCGTCGTCTAATGGGCATTTCAGGATCTTCAGCAACACTTTCCCGAACCAAACCAATATTTTCTTGTGAACGACCACTACGACTGTATTTTTCACTTTTTTGATCTTCCACGGAACCGGTTTCTTGAAATTTTTTAATAATTCGACCAATAGTGCTTTCAGATGGACGATTATGTAAACCATAAAATTCACGGAATTTTCTAAAAACTCTTTTCACAGAACGCTGATTTTCATAAAATAATTCAACAATTTGAACGCGTTGTTGTACCGTGTACGATGCCATTTTTATAAATGTCATACATCACATTTTTTAAATGCCCACATACCCAGACAAATTCAGTGCGCCATCTATATTTTATTTGTTCTTAAAAAAAACCGCACAATTTGAAACACCCTTTAGCTTCTTAGATCATTTCCATATTTTCACAACATATACAGTTATTCAGTAAACTATTGGAATTTTATTTACATCCTGCTTGATGGCGCTTCATCTCCTTGCGCTGAATTATGGAAAAAACTTGCGTCTCAAACCATACAATATTTAACTATCTTAAAAAACCGGTGGGAGGAAAATTTTCAAGCGGAAAAACGACATCTCAACTGCTAGTTTGGTGCGGTGTTTGATTTGGGGTAATTGGACCAATTTTACAATCACCGTGGAACACAATTTTGTAAATCTCCAATTGGAAGCATTGGAGAACTTAAGACTTAGGACCAATATTTAATTGATAGCATCGGAGACCTGAGGACTGGCTTTAAAAAGATGGGATGGGTTATCGTATCTATGAAGAAACCATGGATATGCAAAGAACGCTCTTTCCAGGGCGCCTTTGCTTACGATTTGGTATATGATATGTACGAGGGAGCGTTTTTATATTCGCGGAATGGGGGACAAGGGGTGGAAATAAAAAAAACCAAATTATTTTTCTTTTTCAATATATTCACCTGCAAGACGGATACATTTTTCACATCTTTCAATTAATTTATTTATACCCTCATAAAAAAATGATTTCTCTTTATCTGCAAAATACGCCGAAACTGCCTCCTTGACTTCATTATCGGCAGTAAATTTTTTACCCCGCAGCTCTTTTTTCATTTTCGGAAACAGGTAATAATCACTCGGGGCCAGGTCTGGGCTGTAGGGTGGGTGATTCACAATTTCGAAGCCCACCTCATGCAGGGCAGCTAACGTACGAGTGCATTGCACAGTATCATAAGTGAAGATAATTTCTGCCTTTTTAGCAGTAGCGAAGAAATATATAATATCAATAATGGAGAAACACAATTTTTATGGAAAAACGACAAAACCTTACCTAATTTTATTTGAGAGCCTACCTGAGTGTCCACGAATTTATTTATTTATTTATTTCATAATGTAGATCTAACTTGATTATCTTTAAGATGGCAAATACAAAAAGCAAGCAAGTGATACGTCTAAATAAGTATAAGAATATAACCTTCCATTGGAGGCATCGCACGATACTTCATTCCATTTAAAATTCTTCAAGCGAGGAATTTACATGGGTTTAGGTGTAAACAATTCATATACCAAAACATGTCCCCGTACAACAATAAAAGTATTGTAGATGGGTCTTTTAAATTTTTATTCTAGTTTCAGTTTCTGTACTATATTTCAGGCGTATCGTTTTTGAAAAGTCACACGGTCCAAGGGTAGTTCCAGAAATACCCGACCTAACAAAGAAAACACAAAAAATTGGGGAGAAAAATCTTTGTTTGTCTACATAGTCTCTTAATTTAGTACGTAGACTTCCGCGGTCGTGGTTCATGCTATCTGCTTCTGGGTTTCCGGGCTGGAACCGCGCCACTAGTATATCTGCCGACGTTTCGTACCCATTTGCACTATTGCACTGAAACAGTTTCAGTGCAATAGTTCAGCCCTGAAGATGTCCCATACAAATGGGTACGAAACGTCGGCAGATACACTAGTGACGCGGTTCCAGCCCGGAAACCCAGAAGCAGATTACATAGTCTCTTTTTAACTCGATGCACTTTTCCCAGTGATGTTCAATGACTTTGATACCCTATTTATAGTGAGAATTGTTGAGCTCGTCAAAATAGCCATCAATTGCAGATTCCACTTCTTCATTGTTAGCAAATCTTTTACCACTGAAAAGCCATTTTTTAAGTTTGGCAACAGAAAATAATCAGAGGGGGCTAAATCTGGCGAATAGGATGCATGGGGCAGCAATTCGAATTTTAATTTCATAAGGTTGGTATTTTCTACCATAATTATTCTTTTCAAAAACAATCGCCATCTATACATTAGGGTGGGAACTTCTGGGTCTATCCACGTATGTATTTGTTTTAAAAACAACTGAATAATTAATATAAGAAATATAAATATAGTATATCGTGTTTGTGTGCATTTATTGTTTAATAAAAAGTCTGTCTCGAAAAAATGCTGTTCTTAAAACTATGTATTGCAACAGTTTTTTTAAAAATTGTGACAATAAAAAAACAGCTCCGATAAATATTGCTATAAGTTTTTATTTGTACAAACTAAAATTACTAGTTTGTGTTAAAAAGTAGAGGTGTCCTGATTGTAAATTGTAAGTGATCCGTTCCAAAAGTTCAACTCGATAAAATATCATTCACTTATTAACCCAATTAACGCCGGGTTTCGCAAAAATTACAAAAAAAACGCGCGCTAATGACAACATCTATACACTATTACTAATTATGAATAATTTGTTCGAACTAATGTATTCACAAATTAAATAATCGACAAATATTTATATTTGTCGATACAATATTAAATACGACGTAGATCGGCGAACCTGGCATACCGGCGTTTATTATTTGAAATTCCATTCCATTTTTCATATCTTGATTAACCTTTTCGCCGACTTCGCAATAGGCGCATAAAAATGACAAAATCTAAATGCCAATAACCACGTTAATTCCATTTTTTATGAAAACTTGCAAGCGTTCTATAACGTCATTAAGGATTTTAAGTGGATAAGTTGTGTTTATATAAACAGTCGCGCGTAAAAATGATTTTGAACAATTGTTTACAAATAACAATCGAACGACGATTAAGTTTTTGACGATCTTATTTGTTAGGTTTGTTTAAATACACAGAATAATTTCGCACAGCTTTATTTCACACACAATTTATGTTTCCCAATCTTAAAACTAACACTTATACTAAAGCACACCTCGGCTTCTGCTTATCGACCGTTTTTAGCGGCCATATCATCCGGGAGTTAATAGAGGCAAGAATATGTTATCTATGCTTAATACGTGGTTTTCATTTTTCACAATAAATATGCTCTCGTAACTGTCCAATTCACGGTAATTATTCATATTTTTGATTTAATATAGACAATCCGCGGTGGTTACTTTCTAGCACGTGTTTCACTAAACTGAATTTCTTAGGCGATTTCAAGTTTATGTATGAGATATGTTCTTTATATCGGGTTCCTATTGAGTGAATTTGAGCGTTTACTTTGGTGATACATTGTCTATTACAATCAATCCGCGTTCTTTGGAAACTCTATTTAAATTTTTTGTTATGGAGGGAAAATAAAAAACTTAAAAGCTATGATACAAGACGTTTACGTGCGACAAAAGATCGGGCAGGTCGCTTATTAAGATTTTAAGATTTTTTTGTCTTCGGATGATTTTAGAAAGGACGCTATGTTTCAAAGGTACAAGTCGATAAGTTTTCGAAAAGAAAGCAAAAACATGTAAAAATTCTTAATCCGTGAAAATGAGTACAACTAGCATGTATGCATCTAACCTTTTCCTCATTGAATGCCGAACTTTTTCAAAAGAACGCCAGGGTTTTTACTTATTGATTTTCCGCTGGAGTAATGTACTCTAATGTTTCAGTGTAGTAGTTGAGCCCTGAAGATGTGCCATATAAATGGGTACGAAACGTGATGCGGTTCCAGCCCGGAAGCCCAGAAGCAGATAGTACTCTAATGTTTTTAAACGGTATCATAGGAAGAAATTCTCCTACTGCAGTGCACTACAGTTTTATTTAGGGTGCATTAATAATTTTAATAATATCCAAAACTTAATCGATCTGTTTTTGCAAAACAACGCGCGTTTCTGAAGATCATCTCAGGACAAAAAAATCCTAAAATAGCCCTTGGAATAACCATCTTCATTTTCGTCGCATGTTTGTTAATAAATTGTATAAACTTTTGTTATCAATAGTAGAAAACATGCATGAACTGCAGTAGAAACTGCAACATGTAAAACTTAATATATAATAAGTAGATGCTTTTAGATAATTTTAATGGAGCCTGTGGTTAATTGACTTAATCACTGAAGGTTGATATATAACCCCTTGCCACATTAATTTTCGTATTCTGTATACGTATTTCGACAACTAAGTTGTCCTCATCAGCAGATAATTAAACAGTATCGCACCTGGAAAAGTACGGCAAAATACCCGTACGAAAACAAATTGCGCACACGAACCGTACCGTTAAAAGCCAGTGTTCGTTTTAGCTTTCAACGGTACGGTTCGTGAAAATTAATGTGGATAGCCACTGCTCGAAATAATGAGAGAGACAATAAAGAACTTAAAAATTACATCAAAATATAACCTTTTGATATTAACAGAACAAAGTTCGTATTCTGCAAGTTCAGAACTATTGCCTTACATATTATAAATCTCAAATTCAAAAAATTTCACATTTAAATTGCGAAAATTGGAATTTTCGAAAAGATCATGCATTAACTAATGTTGGAATATGGACACTTTAGAAAAGTTCCCGAAAAGATTTTGTGGTAAAAATCTATCCAACTCTTTTGACTTAATCTTGAGAAATTCAAAAAGTTTCAATAATTTCAAATTTGCAAAAATTGCGATTTGGTGTGTTGACACTTTAGAAATGCTCCTAAAAAATTTTTGAGGTCGAAATTTACCTCTTTTGACTTAATTATAAGGTGATAAGAAATTGAAAAACTGTAACAAAATGTTCGAATTATGAGAGAAACCATAAAAACTTAAAAACCATATCAAAAAATATATTTTTGATATCAATAGAAGAAAGTTTGTATTGTGCAAGGTCAGAACTATTGTTTTACATAGTCTGAAGTTTAAATTAAAAAAATTCAATTCAAAGCTCGCAAAAATTGGAATTTTTAAAAAGTCATTATAAATTAACTAATGCTGGTGTGCTGACACTTTAGAAAAGTACACAAAAAGATTTCGAAGTCAAAATTTACCCAAATGTTTTGACTTAATTCTAAGATGATAAGAAATTTAAAAACCGTAACAAAATGTTCGAATTATGAGAGAAACCATAAACACTTAAAAACCATATCAAAATATATATTTTCGATACCAATAGAAGAAAGTTTGTATTGTGCAAGTTCAGAAGTATCGTTTTACATAGTCCGAAGTTTAAATTAAAAAAAATTCAATTCGGAACGTGCAAAAATTCCTAAGACGATAAAAAAAAACCACAAGAAAATGTTATTTTATAAATGCGCAAATTTTCAAAGCTCGAATTGACAAACAAAGTATATATTTTCCTTTTTTAGAACTAATTTTAAGTTCTAGGAAGATGCAAAATGGAAAATTGATATTTTTGAAGAGTTTGCAAACGAGTTTTTGAAATTTCGAAATGCCCCAGATTATATTTAAATAACTTTGATAATTCGGAAATAGTTGACTTGAAAGAATAATCATATTTATATCCAGTCAATATTTCTTCAAAACCGATAATAACTAAACTTCTATTTTATTCATTTTGTTAGATTAACAATGCGCGGCAACACGAGCTAATGAAGTTAATAACATTGTAGTGTTGCATTTATTTTGTGAATTGCTATGGAATGTGGAAAATTATATCAAAATTGAAAACTGATCCATTCCTGAATACACAAACGACTCATCATAGAAAAATGTTTGCCTAAAATTTTAATGTTAAGCAAAAGGTACCTAAACAAATGTCGAAAATTTCCAATGACAACAAAATTTCAGTTGTAAAGTTTATTATGTAGAGAAATACTAATGCTACTTCGTGGAGATGCGATACCCTCTCTAGAGACACTCAAACACGAAAAAAGAAACACAAAGCATGCCTACAATAGAAATCGTGATAACGCCTATGTGGAAATAGCATAATTAGCGATGCTCGGTAAATGATTACGAGATTTAAAAAAGTATAATAGGCACGTAAGTGTCATTAAATCATTTCGTATAGAAGGCCGTATAATTACAAGTTATTTATGTATTACATTATATGGTGACTACAAATGTGTAAAATAATTCGTTTACGAACAGAGAAACATGCATTGGCCCTGGGACTGGGTCAGTGAGTCCCAACTTTCAGTAGGTGAACAACCTTAGTTCGGCGTCCGTGTGTAAATGCCAACGAACTCTGCACCCAACAACGCACTCTTTAGTAAATACGAAGCACAGGTGTTGCCTCAATATATATATGTATATACACATATATATATATATTTGTAATTTAAATACAGATACAGTCAGAAACATATGCACGCACCGACACTACAAAATACCTTCTCCGTATGGTTGTCGTACATATCCTTATCGATAACAACTCCACGCACAATTAAACCATTATGCAACGATAATCAATCAGTAGCTTTCTTTCGCATGCGACGCATACTGTAGCGTACGCCTACCTGGCTGTCGATTTTTCATAATCTTTATCTACACCTTGAATAATAAACGATCGATAACTTACAAAATATCTGTGATGGTATCATAAATCAAATCGATATATCTTTCCTATTATTTTGTAATGAGAAACAGAAGTACGCGTTTCAGAACTGACCTAAAATTTCGGCTATGTTAAAGTCATCGTATTAGCAATGCGTCAAACAAATGCACGTTAGGCAATTAACAATAAGTTCATGTTTTTCTTTAAATAAATGAAAGGCAAATTTTATGTGGAACGATATATTTTTATTTAGGTAATGTGTTATCTATTTTCTTCATATCTAACAAAAAGCTGAGCGTTCAAGAAGCTGTGTTACATACAATATTAGCAATGCGGTTAGAAAATTGATGATGGTCGTCAATTACGAACGGTACCCATTTATATTTCGGGAATAGCAAACAAAAAAAAATATTTATTATCGAAAATAGTTTTATTGCTTTTCAAAATATTCTCCTTGAAAATCAGTGCATTTTTGCATTCGTTTAAACCAATCCGAAAAGCATTGCTGCCACTGCGAAGGCGGTGTCTCCAAAATATGAGTTTTGAATATCTCAGCTGCCTCTTTCGGTGTAGAAAACCGTTGACCACGAAGTTTATTCATCACGCGTGGGGACAAAAAGAAATCACAGGGTGCTAGATCAGGGCTGTACGGCGGATGGCTCATCAATTCAATGTTTTGCCCGGTCAAATATTCAATTGTTTGAACCGACTTATGAGAGCTCTTATTGTCATGGTGGCGAATAATCTGTCGTTTTCGGTTTGTTTTCCTTATTTATCCAAAAACCTTTGGTAAACAAATAGTTGTGTACCATTCGGAATTGACCGTTCTACAATTCTCTAAAGGCACGGTTGCAACATAACCGGTTTTTCCGAAAAACTGGCGACCATTTGTTTTGATGTTCTTCGAGCGCGAACAACTTTTGTTGGTTTTGGCTCATCTTGGAATACCCACACAGTTGACTGCTGTTTACTGCCTGGCTTATACGTCTAGATCCAAGATTCATCATCTGTGACGAGTTTATAAATGTTCCTTGAAGCACCGCCATTGTATTTTTTGTGCATTGCTTGACACATATCGACGCGAGTCCTTTTTAAAGCAGTTGTCAAATTATGTGGTACCCAACGTGAACATAGCTTCTTAACGGCCAAATTTTCATGCAGGATCTTATGCTCGCTGGTGTTACTAATACCTAGAGATGCCTCGATTTCACGGTAGGTCACATGACGGTCTTGCATTATCAATTCAGTCACTGCATTAATGTTTTCCGATACAACAACATAAAGACTTCAGCTCGTCGATGCATTCTTGTCGAGATAATCCACGCAGAAAGTTATGAAAAATAATTGCACAAAAATGTTCGTGAGTTAATTCCATTTTTTCACTGCCAATTCCCGAAGTATAAACGGCTACCCTCGTATTTAACACAAAGCTGAGCGTTCGAGAAGCTGTGTTTTATGTATTAGCAATGCGGTTAGAATATTGATGATGATCGTCAATTAGAACACTCCAAACCTATTATATCAAACAATTAATATTTCTGGAAACTATATATAAATTGGTGGATGCGCCGAGAATTTAAATTACATAAATTTGAGTTCGCGTGATCTTAGTAGTTGTACAAACTCCCTTTTGGTTTACTTATGTTGTGAAGTATATTCATATTCTCGAAATAGGAATTGTATTACTTTTAGTATTCATGTTTACACTGTCGTATACCATTTCTGATTTTAGCGAAATAAAAATAAGGGCGCAAAAGATGAATTTGAATAATTATTTTCAGTCTAAAATATCGAAACAAATTATTAGTGCAGAAACGTGTATAGCACTTAAAGAAAAGTATTTAAGGGAGTAAATTAATTAATAAAAATGCGTGATACAATCAATAATAGTTAATGATAATTTTTTGTATATAAAATGGTGGATGCGCCGGGTATTCCTTTTTTTTTCTTGTACTGCTATGGACAAGTATAGATTTTTGAGAGTTTGAGTTACATAGATTTTAGTTCGTGTGATGTTAGTGGTTGTATAAACTCAGCCGAGGTTCGCCTTCAGCTCACTTATGTTGTAAAGTATATTTACTTATATTTTCGAAATAGGAAATACATTACTTTTAGTATTTGTGCTTCCAATGTCGTATACCATTTAAAATATTGATGAAATAAAAATAAGAGCGCATAAGGTGTAAGCAAAATTAGAAAGTTTGAATAAATATCTGAATCTAAAATATCGAGACAAATTATTAGGGCAGAGGCATGTATAGCTCCTAAAGTAAAGTCTTTCAGGATGTAAATTAATTAATAAAAATGCGTGATACAATCAATAGTTCTGAAAATGTTATATAGATAAAATGGTGGATGCGCTGGGTATCCCCCCTCTCTTTTCTCTACAAATATGAAAAAGTACAGATATTTCAGAATTTAACTTATATAAATTTTAGTTTGTGTGATCTTAGTTGTATATAAAGTAAGTCGAGGTTCGCTTTTAGTTTATTTATGTCGTAAAGTATATTTATATTATCAAAATAGAAATTGTATTACTTCTTTAGTATTTATGCTCCTGATATTATAGACCATTTCTAATTTTTTTGATGTGCTTTCATAAAAATATAATATTTATCGTATGTTTCTTACAAGACGTAACAAACGAAATTGTCTCCTACGTCTGTAAAGAGAAATGTACAGGCATTTACTCCCATTACTTAATTCTAACAATGAATAATCGCCTCGTTTTGCACAAATAAGATTTTGTTTCAAACATTTCAACGCAAAATGAAAGCATACCTGCCTGCTTATTGATTGAAATTAAAAAGTCTCCGAAGTTCGTTGACTTTAGAAGTTTTAAGAGGAAAATTGGTAAGTTCGTTGAACTTTCCGCCGTGTCTTTACGAAATCCTCGTATTGTCACGGTCTTTATAACAACCGTTCCTTACGTAATGTTAGGAAATTAGCGCCTGTGATTTACAAAGTTGGTATGCCGAAAAGCTGACTTCAGATGGCAATATTAATGAGGTTTCTCAATGTTTTGACAAACGAATAATTCACATATTTGAATGGAAAGTCACACAGTTGTCTCCTCTGAGCGAATAGATTATTAGAATACGAAATACGTTTTATTTAATTTATGAAAAATATCCATGTTATTTCGTGTTTAAATATGCGTGCAAATGTTGATCAAATATTGCAATATAAAGCAAATAGCGAAATATTGGAGAATAGGAACTACTTTAATACGTAGGTTGTCTTTTAAATTTTACATATAAAACTGGAAAAGTTTAGACAGATGTTAAAGACTTCATTGGTTTTTGAAGTATTCTCCACGAAGATTAATGCACTTTTGCATGTCCTCGAATCAACTCTGGAAGTAGTTGTTCCGCGCGTTTGTTGGTACAGTCAAAATTGCGTTTTTGAAGGCATCGACTGCTCCTTCTGACTTCTGGAACCTTTGACAACGCTGTCTATTCTTGATTTTCGGAAAGGTAAAGAAGTCGCTGGATTGATGGTCCAACAATACAACGTTTTGTTATGTTAAAAATTCAATGTGTGCGAACTTGCATTGTCTTGGTGGAGGATGATTCGCCGCTCAGGGTTGGTTTTTTGAAGCTCAGCGATGACTTGCGGCAAACAAATGGTTGTATACCAATCGACTGTAACAGTTCTTTGGTCTTGAAGAGGAATTGTTGCTACATGAATTGTTTTCGAGACAAACGCTGGACTATCTTTTCGGAGACACTTCGGAAATGAATGACTTTTTTCGGCTTTTCTTCACCTCGGAACACCCAAACAGAAAACTGGCATTTATTTTCTGGCTCGTATGAGTAAATCCAAGATTCATTACCACTGACAATGGCATTGAAGCGATCTGGAGTTTTTTGACATCAATTCAACATAACTCTTTTTGTTCTTCGGTTAACACATGCTATATAACGGCAAACTAATTTTTTAACACACAATTCTTTTTGCAAAATTTTTTGAATTGAGGTCTCTGAAATCCCCAATAATGTTTCAATCTGGAGATATGTCACAGGTCGATCTTCGTTGATGATCTTGAGCATAGCATCGACATTTTCTTGAATGACCGCCATTTTTGGTGAACCTGCTCTTGGATCGTCGCTAACACGGATCCGTCTATTTTTGAATTCCTCATACCAACGAGAAATTGTTGACTGATGTGGTACTTCATTGCCGAAGATAGAAACTAGCTCAGCGAGGCATTCTTATTGAGATAATTATGAAGAATTGTTCTGCGAAAATATTCCCAGTTTCATTCCATTCTTCAACTAACTTGTCAACTTTGACAGTTCATTGTAGCTACAACACTACACGTATCGCAGCGAAACTTTGGATTTAGGTTAACTAAAGATGGAGGTTAATTATTAGTACTGACATTTGATTAGTGGTGTCCTTTATCTCCCGCTATGCAAAACTTAAGAGACATCCCACGTACTGTTACTGTGCATTATTAATATCGAATTTACTTCGCCGAAGTTGAAGATATTTTATTTTCTATTAAATAATTAGATTAATTTAACTCTCTTAAAAATCCCTTCTTTTGCTTTCCTATTATGGGAAGGTGGTGGTTTGTGAGTGGTGTCTATATTCTGCATGGCTAAGGAATAATTTTAGTCATATACACGAGTAGCTCTATTGCAGCGCTTTTAAGCCAAACTCTTCGACAAACCGATTAATTCCCTTGAAGATGTTTACAAAGAGATTTTGAGGCGCTTGTCTTTAAAAGGTATCCAAATGTAGTCTCCTGGATAGTATTTTACGGAAAATACGATAACATATTAAAAAATGAAATAATTTCATATAACAGAGAGAATAAGGGGCCCATCGACTTTTTGAAGAATAGAAGGCGTAGATTTTGATATATTGGGTTGGCAACTAAGTACTTTCGGTTTTTACTGATAGAGAGCGTTGCTTTATTTTTTGTATAACGTATGTTAGTGCTGTACTTTACCGTTTATCGCGTGATACTAGTCACATTAACGTAACTTCAGAAGCAAGTAGTGCGTGATTTTTATTAAAGCTATTAGTTGTGCGTTAATTTTAAATGGAGTGCAGAAACGAACATTTTCGACATATTTTACTATTTTATTTCCGTAAAGGAAAGAAAGCTGCTGCGGCTCACAAAAAGATATGTGAAGTTTCTGGTGCTAATTGCTTAACAGAGCGCACGTGTCAGAATTGGTAGAAAAAATTCCGTTCTGAAGATTTTTCCCTCAAAGATGAGCAACGTTCTGATCGGCCTACTGAAGTTGATGATGACCAAATCAAAGATAATTGAAGAGGATCGTCATTGTTGCGGAGAGGCTACATGTATCGCACACAACAATTGAAAAATATTTAAAATGTCTTGGGCTGGTTAAGAAGCTTGATATTTGAGTACCTCACGTAGCAAACACCATAAACCAGCTCAAACCACATCGAAAGCTGAATTGCATCCAAAAAAGATCATGCTGTTAGTTAGGTAGGATTACAAAGGTGTTGTGTTTTTTGAGTTGCTTCCAAGGAATCAAACGATCAATTCTGATGTTTACTGTCAACAATTAATAAAACTGGATGAAGCAATCAAAGAAAAACGGTCCGAATTGTCAAATCGAAAAGGTGTAGTTTTCCACCAAGATAATGCAAGGCCTCACACATCTTTGGCAACTCGTGGTAAACTATTGGAGCTTGGCTGGGAAGTGATGCCACATCCCCCATACAGCCCTGGTCTAGCACCATCTGATTACCATTTATTTCGAAGTTTGCAGAATTCTTTGAATGGTAAAACTTTCACAAATGACGATGACCATTACTCGCACCTGGTTCAGTTTTTCGCTGATAAGGACCAGAAATTTTATGAGCGCGGAATCATGCAGCTGAAAGAAAGATGGCAAAAGGTCATTGAGCAAAATGGAAAATATATAATTGATTAAAAACTATTCTTTGTTTAAAAAAAAGTATTTTATTTTATACTACAAAACCGAAAGTACTTAGTTGCCAACCCAATATTTGTATAGCTTTTATAAAAGGCTATATGCTTATATGAATTAATATATCTTCCTCGGAATGATTTCAGAGCAATTTATAAGGAAATAAAAATTGATCAAATTCGGGGGTCACTTTTCATTCTTTAAAACGCTTTCACCACACCAACCGGAAACAGTTTCATATATATGGGGGTTAGGGTAAATGAACTGCAAAGTTTCACTGTATTCGTTGTCTCCGAGCTCGCGATTTTCTTGGCTCGTTAAATTTATTAATATTTCTATTTTTAAACAATCCTCTTCCGAAATTAATTAAATGATATTTCTAGATATAAAATTAATCCAATAAATCTTAGTTGGCGTCCTTAAAAAAAACAAGATTTACATTTTACAACTTCTACGTGTTTTTCGGGATTCTAGAAATTGGATACGCGATGTTCAAGTACCACTTGCCTATTGAGAATGCGAAATAAAGTGCTCTTTAAATTTATTGGGCCGGAACAATCGGTTTTTATCATCGCTGTGTCCGCTGGAAGTAAATAATCACATACTACTTGCTTTATTTCCCGGAGGAAAATAAAACAAGTACTATGCGTGAAGTTAACTAATTACAGGTAATATTTGTTGGCAGAATTAAATTACTTGTTTAATTACGTGCATAAAGACTGCGAACAATCGCCAATTGTTTTATTTTTTTTTTTTTTGATAGAAAGTAAGACGTGAAATAATTGTAGCAGTTACAGAAGTTCTATTTAATTAAGGTTTTAATCGTATTGTATAAAAAATTGTTTTAATTTGTTTGAAAGTTAAGTAATTAGTTTAAAGGATCTAGTGATGTTACGACAGTTGATTTAATAAATAATAATTACGTAGAAGAATCACTTAAATTATTCAGTCAGCGTTATAGGTTGTATCTTATTTCTTTTAGTTAAAATTAATTATTGCTTTTTTGTTTTAATAATAAATTAATAGATCAATATTTTACTTTTACAATACTGTCATGTATTTTGTATTTTATGTTGGATATCTTTTAAGTTTTGAACATTCAACATAGTTGCCTTCCAGGGCCCTACACCGATTATAGCGTTCTTCCAACTTTTCGATACCATTTTTGTAGTACGAATTGTCTTTAGCCTCGAAATAGGCCTCAGTTTTTTGTAGTACGAATTGTCGATCACCTCCTCATCCCTGCTAAATTTCTTCCCGGTGAGCATTCTCTTGAGGTCTGCAAACAGGAAATAGTCGCTGAGGGCCACATCTGGAGAGTACGGTGGATGGGGAAGTAATTCGAAACCCAATTCACTTAATTTGGCCATTGTTTTCATTGATTTGTGACACGGTGCATTGTCTTGGTGAAACAGCACTTTCTTCTTCTTCATATGGGGCCGCTTTTTTGCGATTTCGTTCTTCAAACGGTCCAATAACGCTGTATAATAGTCGGTGTTGATGGACTGGCCCTTTTTAAGATAATCTATGAAAATTATTCCATGCGCATCCCAAGAAACTGACGCCATAACTTTTCCAGCTGACTGTTGCGTCTTTCCACGCTTTGGAGCCGGTTCATCGCGTGCAGTCCACTCGGCTGACTGTCGATTGGACTCTGGAGTGTAGTGATGAATCCATGTTTCATCCATTGTCACATATCGACGCAAAAACTCGGTTTTATTACGATTTAACAGCTTCGAACACAGCTCAGAATCATCAACTCGTTGTTGTTTTTGATCGAATGTGAGCTCGCGCGGCACCCATTTTGCACAGAGCTTCCGCATGCCCAAATATTCATGCACGATGTGTCCAACACGTTCTTTTGATATCTTTAAGATGTCAGCTATCTCGATCAACTTTACTTTACGGTCATTTAAAATGATTTTGCGAACTTTTTTGATGTTTTCGTCGGTGACAGCCTCTTTTGGTCGTCCACTGCGTTCGCCGTCTTCGGTGCTCATTTCACCACGTTTAAACTTAGCATACCAATCAATTATGGTTGATTTTCCTGGCGCAGAGTCCGGAAACTCCTCATCAAGCCATGCTTTTGCTTCAACGGTATTTTTTCCCTTCAAAAAGCAGTACTTTATCAGCACACGAAATTCTTTTTTTTCCATTTTTTTTAAATACACTCTTAACGCAATATCTCAGTAACTAATGGTCGGATTGCTGTCAAATTTTGACACGTTTCGTTTGAAGGTTAGTACTATCTAAAAAACATATGGATTTGATAACAGTAACGCCATCTATGTCTCAGACCGGGGACTTTTCAGCCGACTTGGTACTAAAAATTAACATCAATTTTTAGATAACCTAAATCCAAAGTTTCAGTGCGATACGTGTAGTGTTGTAACTACAACGACTTGTTAAAGTTGACAAGTTAGTTGGAAAATGGAATTAAACCGAGAACATTTTCCGGGAATAATTGTTTATAATTTTCGAATGTCTCGTCGAGTTGGTTTCTGTTTTCGGCAATGAGGCACCACATCAGTCAGCAATTTCTCGTTGGTATGGAGAATGCAAACGCGGACGGATTGGTCAGAGTGACGCTCCAAGAGCAGGTTCGCCAAAAACGGCAGTCACTGAGGAAAACGTCGATGGTATGCGCACATAATGGAGATTGACATGTGACATATCGCCAGATTGAAGCACTATTATGGATTTCAAAGACCTCAATTCTGCGAAAATTTCATTCCTATTATAACTAACAGATGGAGCTGACAGTGTTCCCTTGTCAGCTCAATAAGTTGGTTCCAGTCGTAGGTATTCTAAAGCGTGAATTCAGTTGTGGTACAGGCAAGAAAATTCTCGACTGCGAAAAAGAATGTTTCAGTTGCTTTTTATTGTAAAAATTTGTTCCAAAAAATTATTCAGCTTAAAAATATTACAGAAGTATTTGTTAAACTTAAATTTGTTTTTATATATGTATAATTACTTTCATAATTGCAAAATTTACAATATAGGGAATAATCTGGTACGTAGACTTCCGCGGTCGTGGTCCATACTATCTTCTTCTAGGCTTCCGGGCTGGAACCGCGTCACTGGTATAACTGTCGACGTTTAGTACCCATTCATATGGGACATCTTCAGACCTCAACTACTTCTACTGTCTGTCGCATTGAAACTGAGAACTGAGAAATTGAGTTTCAGTGCGACAGACTGTAGCAGTAGTTGAGCCCTGAAGATGTCCCATATGAGTGGGTACGAAACATCGGCAGGTATACCAGTGACGCCGTTCTAGCCCGGAAGCCATGAAGCAGATAGTAATGTATGGAATATTTGGTGTATATTTACGTACTACATTTATTAAAAGAATTAAATGAATCCAATTTTAAACAGTTCGAACCAGATTTCACGTGCTACCTACTATAAATATTATGACTTGTCTGGTGCATAAGTCTCTTGACTATCCGAACATAAATTCCGATATATTAATTGTTAAAGTTCAGGGGTCTTTAAATCCATGTTGAAATTATCCTTCTCTTGTACACAGAACAAAATATTGACTGCGGTTTATATTTCTCTTTCTAAATAAAGAAATAATTCTACACATTTCAGATCAATATTTTATATACAAGTACGAGTACATATCAGTTTGAAGTGGCGACGCTTCGTTAACCTATTTAGTCTCTAAAAGACTATTCGTCTATACATTGTTGCACTACTGGAGAAGTAAATCGAGGAAGCTTATCTATCCATTCCGTGAAGTATGTATAATTCAATTTCGTTAATTTCATAATAGAGCATTATACTTGTTAACTGTAATCATTGCTTATGTAATTTATGCAGTAATAGAGATTAGAAAAGTTCAGATATCTGAGAATTTCTAATAACGTTCTACTTTGTACGCATCGGGAACATTTCATTCACAAAATTCTTGGAATATATTCTGTAATACTGAAATATATACATACACACGCATACGCAATATTGCCCAAATGTTATGTGCACTGACACACGTATGCAAGTGACTTTATATTTATTTAGAATTAATATTCTAGATGCGAATCTGATTAATTTGTCAAGCGGCAAGACGAATGGCCATCTGCTGAAAAAAGCGGAACAAGGGATCCTGTTGTTTTGTTGTTTTGACAAATGACATCGTTTATAACGGATTAGTAACTCCACGTGCATGAACTTGTTTAAGTATGTGTGCATTGAAATTAAACGCAACAAATGTGCGTGCACTATTAATTAACGTTAATAAACACAATAATAAATAATAGTAATAATAAAGTATTTATTGTCCAACAGTATACATATAATAATAACAGGACAATGTATAATAAAGAACTTCAAATATCAAAAATCATCAATATATGAGGGAGCGTTTTTATATTCGCGGAATGGGGGACAAGGGGTGGAAATAAAAAAACCAAATTATCTTTCTTTTTCAATATATTCACCTGCAAAACGGATACATTTTTCACATCTTTCAATTAATTTCTTTATACCCTCATAAAAAAATGATTTCTCCTTATCTGCAAAATACGCCGAAACTGCCTCCTTGACTTCATCATCGGCAGTAAATTTTTTACCCCGCAGCTCTTTTTTCATTTTCGGAAACAGGTAATAATCACTCGGGGCCAGGTCTGGGCTGTAGGGTGGGTGATTCACAATTTTGAAGCCCACCTTATGCAGGGCAACTAACGCAACGCGGCTCTTGTGGACGGGCGCGTTGTCGTGCAAAAGCAGAACACCTTTTGTCAATTTTCCCCGTCTTTTCTCTTTAATGGCTTCTTTTAGTCCCTCTAATATTGAAGCGTAATATTCTCCGGTTATAGAAACAACTTTATCTTTATAATCAATCAACAATATTCCTTCCGAGTCCCAAAATACCGTTGCCATGAGTTTCCCAGCTGATTGTGACACTTTAAATTTCTTGGGAGGTGCTGTGCCCTTTTTATGCCACTGCATGGAGTCTTGTTTGGACTCAGGTTCATAATGATGAACCCAAGTTTCGTCTCCAGTAACAATTCCACTCAATACACCATCCTTGTCTTCATTACAGAGGTTCAAAAATGCACGCGAATACTCTATGCGGCGGCGGCGTGAGCATTCTCGGCACCCATCTTGCGCTGACCTTAGACATGCCGAGATGATCCTGTAGGATTTTAAAAATTGTTGTATCGGATACTCCAACCATTTCTGCGAGTTGTTTCTTCTTTAGTCGAGCATCTTCGAGTACAATTTGTTCAACTTTTTGGATAAGTGCTGGCGTGGTCACCTCAATGCTCCTGCCCGGCCTCGGGTCGTCTTCAAGGGATTCCCTTCCTTGTTTAAATAAACTATGCCACTTGTACACCATGGTTTTTGCTGGACAAGAGTCGCCGTAAACCAATGACATTTCATTCATTATGGTCGCGACTGATTTTCCTTGCCTGGTAAGGAACTTTATAACGGCACGATATTCGATTTTTTCCATATTTCATTTTTCACTCCTAATTATGTTACTTGGTTGACGATAGCTCAAAGACTAACTGTCTAATAACAATGAAACTTCGTATTTATACTAATCATGAGTCGCTGCACAGGCCACGCCCCCAATGCGCCTACTCACCCCTCTACAACCCGCTCATTCCGCGAATATAAAAACGCTCCCTCGTACATAACAAGATGCTTACATCTAAAAACTTAATTATTAATCCCTACAGTTAACCATTACAAAACTCAACATACGTATATGCATACATCTTGCAAATTTATTATATGAAGTACACATAAATGAAATGGGCGACAGGTATATTAGTGCGTGCTGGTGGAGTAAATAAAGTCTGAACATTCCGAGCACCAAGACGTGGCACATAGAAGTCGAGTCCACCCAGAAGCTCCGGAGAATCTATCCGACCATAGATTATTAACCCATCTAAGAAAGACAAACCGGACACAACCCGTCTCATCTCCAATGAAGCCATGGCGCAAGTACTTAATAAGGTGTCATAGGGAAAGCCCCAGTAAGGGTAGACGCAGTCATTTCTAAACCAAAGGTATTTCAAAAACCATCTTTGAACACAGTTGATTAATAAATTAATGAAAATTCTATTAGTGCGTGCTGGTTGAGTAAATAAAGTAAAAGTCGAGTCCACCCAGAAGCTCCGGAGAATCTATCTCGGGTAAAAACTAATTAAAGGAGAATTAAATAATCATTAACTTTGAATGCGGTCTTACACATTAGCGTATTATAAGGGTGGGATTATATATTTTGTGTCCAACGACATGATTGCCATGTCTTAATGATGTATTACTGAACATATATTCAAAACTCTATCGTAACACAGCTACAATGATTTGAAGTTTTAGATAACCTTACTAATGCAGGTATTATGAACCGCTGCAAAAAACTCTCAATGAAAATCATTTAAAAAGAAGTCGCTTTATAGAATTAGTTATTCAAAATGCCCATCTAGTTGCTGTATACAGTCTAGATATTCTTAGAATTGCAGAGATGCTTCTGCTAAAAGTCTCAAAATCAGCACGAATAGTTTCTGCGGCATCTATAACTCTAGCAACAAGTTGTTTTCTACCCCATAAAAATAATCTAGAGGATTTAAGTCTGGTGGCTTTGGCGGTCAAGAAACTGCTGCACCTTTTCCAGTCTACAAGTTTGTATAATTTTGATTAAGAAAATTTGTTACTTGTCTGCCAAAGTGAGGAGGAGCACCGTCGTGCTGTATCTACGTTCGTCGTCTTACATCATGAGAAACGTCATTCAGTAATGTTGTAAGGTCATTTCTCAGGAAACGTAACGAAATGCCGTGAGACGTTCTTCGGTTATAATCAGACCAATGAGATGGTCGTCGACAATACCACAATAAACATTCACCGAAAATCTACCTCCTTAGTTTGCCGTGGATTTTCAAGTGCTCAATAACGTGAATTCCTGGTGTTATTGATGCCGTTTCTGGTGAAGGAGGCTTAATCACTAAACAAGTTTTTCTGACAAAGCCCTCTCTCACTAACCAGTGACTAAATTCAAGTCTTGACACGTAGTTGCTAGATTTTATAGGTTGTACAAGATATGGTACGGGGAAAGCTGTAATTGCGTGAAGTTCTCCATACTCTTATGGAGGCATATGTTAAGTCAGTTGACTATTCTTTGGACTTTAGTAAAAGGTTAAGCGTCAGCCATATTAAGTATTACTTCTTCTTGAGTAAGTTTCTGTTGCATGGGACGTTCAGAAGTAGCTATAGAAAGCTTGCCGGTTTCTTTTAAACATCGATGGATATTGATAACTTCAGTTCTTCAGTGGAAAGTCACCGACGATATTCATCAGCTGCTGCTCGTCCATTTTCATTACACAATCCATAAACAAAGTGACTCTCGAAGTATTCTTCATTCGAAAGAATGAATGAACTTAATACAGTATTTAATGTAAGTTTCGAGCATAAAATGACTAACGACACCATGCTACCCTCGTTCGACTAGTTAGTTCGCTGATTGTTACGTTAGATGTCACGGCAGTGGTGTTCACTAATTTTTTATACAGAATGTCAGAATTGTCGCGATTTCGGTATTTCAATATTACCTTGCCCTTGAAATTCACAGGACCTTGTCTAATTAAAGATATTTGGAATGTTCTTAAGTCTGTTGTTGACTCGTCTCCAAATCCAAATTTAAGCGTTTTAAAAAAATATCGAAAAAGCCTGGAAGGAAAGCAGAAAGTTGCAAGACACCGTAAAAGTTTGCATTCATAGCATGCCGAAGCGAAATCAAGCGTTCATTCAAGCTAAAGGAGGTGTGCCCAAATATTGAAACAAACATATTACAAAGTTGTATATATTCAAATCTACACTAGCACATGTGTATATAGAAATATACGTTTTAGATTTCATGTGTTTGAATTTTATTTCTTTAAAACTCTAAAATTGTAGTGTGGACTAGTTTAATTACTAGGCACTGTACATACATGTGTAATCTAAGTTATTTTCCTTTCTTCTTTTCCCACTACTATCCTTAACGCTATTATTACCTCTCCCGTACGTCAATGTTTCCAACAATTTGTGAACTTGAAACATCTTCAAGCCGCCCATTTCGACAGCATAATGAACACATTTCACAAAGTAAAATCGAGGAAAATACAATTACACAGCATACTATTAATAATCACTGTTATACTTTCGTCCCATTTATGTGATATGAAAATATGTATCAGTTTCTACGTATAGAAACTTTTTTAATAATAAATCTTATGTATGTCTAACATTTTTCGCATCTTAATCCCTATATATAGATCACAAATATGTAAATAATTGAAAATAAAGTGATTTATTTCTGTGTTAAAGCTCGTTAATTTGCATATATAAGAAGCAATAGGAGATTGTTCAGTGTTGGTTTCCTGGAAATTAGAATAAAAATCCCCGTGATTCGAAAGCAAAGGAATAATTAATATTATTGAAGGACAGATCACAAGAACTCGTCTGAAAGTAACAGAAGCATATACCATACATACTTATGTTCGTGTATATGTGCATATGTATTCCACAGAAATGTATAATCCGAAGCTCATATTTATGTGGTATTAAGTCAAGTTAATTACAATTCTTCCGCAGATGATTCCCAGTTTTAAATTAATCGAAAGTTATATTAAAGTACTTTAATAAATTGAAGTCTGACGTAAGCGATTACAATCTGATAAATTGAAAATTTAATTAGCGTTATTACATATCGGCGGTGCTGTTTTTTTTAAATCAAGTGTGCGGCACAGATTTTAAACTTAACTGGGTTTCTGAAGATTGCAACATCGTTGTAGAAAACGTATACAATTTTGTGTTTATTTGTGAGGTGTGGATTAAGTTGTACAGGTTGGTAGAAAAGTTTTGAAAGCGACACCTATTAAGCAGTAGAGGAATCAAAATATTCATACGCCATTTTAATATTTCATGTGTCATATGAACACATTAAAAATTTTATCTCGATCTGTCAATTCATTCATTGTTAGCAATCCATTTGAACTAGACGTGTCGGTGTATTTTTGACAATGGAAAAAACTGAATATCGCGCTGTGATAAAAATTCTTTGTTTTGGAAGGTTTATTAGCAACAGAGATTCATACAAAAATGGTGAACGCGTTAAAGGAATGTGCTTCTTCATTTCCAACAGTACATCGATGGGTTTTAGAGTTTAAACGTGTTTGTACAAGCGTTGAAGATGAACCACGTAGTGGACGACCAAAAACTGCAACAACAGCAGAAATCATTGAGCAAGTACATAATATGGTTAGTGAAGATCCGAATTTGTCTAAGCGTGAAATTGCTAATACCATAGGCATCTCAGACGAACGAGTATTCCATATTTTACATGAAGAATTACATATGAAAAAGCTGTTTGGAAAGTTAGTGCTGCACTCGTTAACAATTCAACAAAAACTGGAACGAAAACAAATTTCTCAGCGTAACTTGGTGCGTTTCAAGCGGAATAAAACCGAATTCTGGCGTCGTTTTATAACTATGGATGAGACTTGGATCTACCACCGTGATCCTAAATTGAAACAAGAACGATTACAGTGGACTACGGTTAGTTGTTCAACTTCAAAAGAGGTGAAGTCAGGACGATCGGCAAAAAAGGTTATGGCATCAGTGTTTCGGGATGCAAAAGGAATTTTATTGATTGATTATCTTGAAAAAGGTAAAACAATTATCTCAGAGTATTATTGTAACTTTTTAGATCAACTGGATGCAAAAATTCGTGAAAAAAGACCTGGTTTAGCGAAAAAAAAATAATTTTTCATCAAGACAATGCGCTTTCACACAAAAGTGTTTTGACGATGGCCAAGTTGAATAAATTAAAGTACGAATTGCTTGAACAACCACCGTATTCACCAGATTTGGCTCCGAGTGATTACTACCTATTCAGAAACTTGAAACTATTCATTCGTGGAAAGCGTTTTTCATCGAATGAAGAAGCTATTTCAGCCGTGGAACAGTATTTTGCAGAGCTTCCAGAAAATCATTACAGAGATGGTATAAAATTATTGGAGGATCAATGGAATAAATGTATTGAAGTTGAGGGAGATTACATTGAATAAAAAAACTAATTTCATTTAAAAATTCACATTGTTTTATTTTTGCTTTCAAAACTTTTCTACCAACCTGTAAAGGGAACGTGTTCTAGTTTGGAAGCAGATAAATCAAGTGGTTTTTACGATTAAAAAAAATGAAAACAATTGCTATTAATGTTGAAAAAGCAATAGCTTCCTTTTTCGTTCAAACGTACGAATGTACGAACGAAGGAACAAGGCCGTGTCATCTCGTTAAAATGGATAATTAAATTACCCATTGCGTAAATGGACGAACACTTTGAAAACTTATCGAATTACCATTAGGCGAATGTTAAAAGAACAGTAATAACGTCTTAATACCCTTGTCCTTTCCTTCGTTATTCGTATGTTTGAACGGAAGAGGGAGGGAGGAATTGTTTTTTCATTGATTTTCTGTATCGATGTTGTACGATAAGCCCAGAGGAAATCGTTCTTTAATAACACAAGTTTACCTGATGAGAGGTGAATTCCTCGAAACGCTTAGTAAACTGGATGTTATTAACATTTGAATGGTTTTTTTAATATTCACCAGAGCCGATCGGTAATTAGTGAATTAAGAAAAAGATGTTCCGTCAAAAAATGCTTTATTCTTCAACCTGTCTTTGAAACTCATTGACATTTAGTTCACTGATATACAAATCTTTTCCCCTCTTCAGAAACGTCAGTTTTATCAAACTCTTCGAAATATGCATTAGTTTCGGTGATTATCCCCTCATTCGAACCAAATCTCTTGCCACCGAAAAAAATTTCAGGTTGAGAAAAAGGAAAAAGTCTGGCGAATGAACTGAAGGTGAAAGGAATTCGACATATAGTTCATGAACATGTGCAGTATACTGAAAAAAAAAGAATTTTGCATTGTATTTTGTCGTGCAGTTGCTTTAAATATGATATTTGCCCGTTCTCATTTCAACATTTTGAAGATAATTGAAAAGAATTCCACTGCAGTCACAAAAGACAGTTGCAGAAACTTTTTGGCCGAGTGTACGGTTTTTGCCTTTTCCGAAACATTTGTGCTCAGTACAGTGTGTTCCCTTTTTTTAAACGATTTGGAAAATTTCGCTTTGTCAATTATTAATGGTTTGACTTTACGGTTTCCGCAAGCATCAGCACACGCCGAAAACGTTAATCGTTGCTGTTCAACTTTTCTGCCGAAATCTGATTTTTCTTGAGGTGAAACAAATGTTTCTTCTGGTAGAAGTTTTCAATTCAATGCCTATTTATCAACATTATAAAGGGTTTTCCAATAAGGACTTGACAAATTTTTTCAAAATAAAACGCAGACCATTTGAGATATTTCAAAAACTTTATTATCGCGTTGAAGTATAATCAAAACATTGATGAATGGAACTCGACTTCGTTCATATGGCCACCGCGGGCACGTTTGCAGCGGTCGATTCGTTGGACCCAATTTTCGATGACTCGGCCACACAATTCGGCCGAAACGGCTGCTATTTCGCGTTCAATGTTGGCTCTGAGCTCTTCCAACGTTGTCGGCTTGTTGACATAGATCAATGACTTGACGTAGCCCCAAACAAAAAAGTCTAGAGGCGTTAAATCCCACGAACGAGGCGGCCAATCGACTGGTCCATTTCTTGAGATAACACGCTCATCAAAGTTACTCTTCAATAAATCGATTGTAACGTGTGCTGTGTGGCTTGTGGCACCGTCCTGCTGAAACCACATGTTGTCCAAGTCGATATCTTACAATTCGGGCCAAAAATAATCGGTAATCATGGCGCGATAACGATTACCATTCACAGTAACGTGACGGTCATTATCGTCGACGACAAAACATGGCCCTATGACGCCGTCGGCATGCAAACCGCGCCAAACAGTTATTTTTTGTGGATGAAGTGGTCTTTCATGAAGCACATGTGGATTTTCACCCGACCAATAACGCATATTTTGTTTATTGACGAACCTATTGAGCCAAAAATGAGCTTCGTCACTGAAAATGATTTTGCGATGAAATTGATCATCTTGGCGCGTCTTTTCCAGAGCCCAATCGGTGAACGTACGTCGCTTCAAATGGTCCATCGGCTTCAATTCTTGAGTCAGCTTGATCTTGTATGGGTGTAAACCAAGATCCTTACGCAAAATTCGCCATAAAGTGGTCTGTGCGATGCCCAACTCTTGAGACCGCCGTGGAATTGACTGATTTGGATAATTTGCTACGGACGTTTCAACGGCAGCAATATTTTCGACACTTCGACCAACCCGTTGTCTCACTGGCACGGCAACATCACACAACGAATATGTAGAATATGTAGTTTACTGAATAAATTGACAGTGACAGTTCGATGATTAGTGAATTGGTGCGTTCACAAATTGAATTAAAAGTTGTCAAGTCCCTATTGGAAAACCCTTTATAAGTGATCAGGTGTAATTTCCTTTTACTCGATTTTATTTTTTAACTGAACTTTAAATAGGCCAACAAATTCTGGTTGATACGAAAGTTTTTCTCTCGCAACTTTAAAATATTGGATTCTAAATCTTAAATTTGTAACTAGCCACTGCGATTAGATTCTTCATTTGTATTTTCGTTAATGCTTTCTTTCGCCTTTTCGTTTATTATATCTCCTCTAATCATAACGTCTTTATTTCTTTTATTTAAAAACCATTCTCCCACTTTCCTCCATTCCGGTTATTTAAATTATCTTTACCTGTTCTTGTATAAGTCGAATTCGTTTCATGTACAAATTAAAAATTTAACATTTCTTTCTTTCTTATCTTGTATACCGTGGATTTCGCCACATCATATTTTTTATTAAATGTCTTACATTTTAGCTCTTCTTAACCTTTGAATTATAAGCGGTTTTTTGCGGAGAGTCAAACATTTTGTTGGGAATTTACTTCGAATTCAAACACTTACGGTCAGATAATTAATAACTGTTTCCCTGCAACACATAAATGCGCCAGAAATCTTACGCCGTGGAATATAGAGAGCTACTGCTATATCGAGTATCGGTTTGTTCACGTTATAAAGTCTTCTATGTTATGAAAATGTGTCTTTACGTTTTGTTTTTGTTTTTTTGGTAGCATCGTAAAATTTACTTCAATTTCAAACACTTTATCTAACAGTCAGATAATAACTGTATGCCATCAACACTTAAATTCGTTAAAAGTCTGACGCCATAGAATATGGGGAAAGGCGGTTAATTCACATCATGTAGGCTGTACTGATTTGTAAGAGAATCCGGGGAAATACAGTCGTACGAAATATGTATTCACGCTAACGAGTATCGGTTTGTTTACGTTATGAAGCCTTCAATGTTATAAAAAAGTTTGTTCAGATTTTGTTTTTTTTCCGTGGCATCGTGAAATCTAATTTGAATTTAAATACTTTGTCCAACGGCCACATAACAACTGTATGCCATTAACACCTAAATATGTTACACATCTTACACCATAGAAGTTTAAAGTTTAAACATTGAGAAGTGTTTCCTGGTGTCTTACTCTAGAAGGATTTATAGAATATAATCCTGTTACTCAATTGGCGGCATTACGATTTCTCGTAAGTCCTCGATCAGAGATCTTGGGGTAATATTTGATGAGAAATTTACTTTCTCCCATCATGTTCTTGGTGTGACGGCTGCGGCTTCCAGATCTCTCGGTTTTATAATTCGCACATGCCGATACTATCATAATATGGACACTTTGAGGACCCTTTTCTTTGCTCATGTCGTTTCCAAACTGGAATATGCATCTATAGTCTGGTACCCCATCTACAAATCTCAAACTAGCCTCCTGGAACAGATACAACGCAAATTTTTGAAATACCTCTCATTTAAATGTGATGGTCGATATCCTGTCCGTGGAGCGAATTACAGCGAGTTGTTGGAGCGACATGACGTCGTATCGCTGTCTGATAGGAGAAAAACTCTTACCGCTTTATTTATGCAATGTGTCGTTACTGGGAGGGTTGATACGCCGGATTTACTGTCGCGTGTTTATTTCATTGTTCCACGCCTGGGATCAAGGGCGAATCAATTGATGTATGTCCCTACGGCAAGGACCAATATTTTGCTAAGGGCTCCTTTGGTTCATTCGGCGGTAAATTTCAACAATCTGCAGTACGATTTGCTATGACCACTATTTGTAAAAATATACAATATTTGTTTTAAATTACACATTTCATTTTCACAATGTAACTATTGTTTAATTTTTTGTATTTCTTTGTTTGTTATTCGTTTTGGAGTAATAATCTCTGTTGGGTAACTTAATAAATATTATTATTATTATTATTATAGAATATGGAGAATTGCACCTATTCTGTATTAAGAAGTGTGAGAATCCGGCGAAATACAGTCGTGTCAAATACGTGCTCACGATGACGAATATCGGTTTGTTCACGTTATGCAGCCTCCAATGCTATCCCGAATTTCTGTTACATAATGATCACAGTATTGCTTATCTATTGTGTTTTGTTGAAGATTTGTCAATTGTTGTGTTATTATGTACCTAAAATATTTGCAAATAAAATCTAGTTTTAAATGGCACAGGATACAGGGCTATCAGGCGTTTGTGATCGCATCATTTAGGCGATTCTGAAACAAAAAATAAAAAAGGACAGTATTTCATTTGCACGTAGAAATTAAAAATAGACGAAATTAAAATTTTGTGTGTAGAGAGTTTGTATATTATTGCATATTCTAGTAACTTATTAGATGAGCCAATTTATTGATTCATTGTACATTGAAGCAAGTATAGTAAAAGAAATAGAAATCGATTCCATTACTTTATCTTGGATTTACTACTGTGGGCAAAAAATAGTAAGACTTTTTAATTTAAATTTCGCGCGAAAACCCATTCGTCGAAATATTCTTTTTCTAGGTTGGTATGACTGTCAGTGACAAATGTGCCAAATGTCACATCAAAATAATCATTAGTGTTTAGTATACGCTTGTCTATCTGAAGTACAAAAAGTGCATTCGGCGATTTTTACAATGAGTGAAATTATTCAACAAAGAAGTTCCATTAAATTTTGTGTACGGAATCAAATTTCTTGTGCCGAAACGTTCACAATGTTGCAAAAGGTCTTCGGTGATAATTGTTTGTCGCGAGCAAGTGTTTTTGATTGGTACAAATTATTCAAAGAGGGTCGAGAACGCGTTGATGACGAACCACGTCCAGGACGGCCATCAACATCAACTGATGATCAACACGTCAATAGAATCAAGGAATTAGTGCTTGAGAATCGACGATTAACAGTCAGAGACCTTACTGGCATCGTTGGAATATCGGAAGGATCAGTGAAAACCATTTTGAAAGATCATTTGGGCCTAAGAAAAGTGAAAGCACGATTTGTTCCAAAATCACTCAATTTTTTCGACAAACAGCGTCGCGTTGACGTCCGTGAAACAATGCTTTCCGACTATCAAGACAAAATGAAAGGCATCATAACTGGAGATGAGACTTGGATCTACGCTTATGACTCGGAAACAGACGATTAATCGGCCGAATATCGTATCAACGGTGAGCCGAAGCCGAAAAAATAACGTCAAAGCAAGTCACTATCACATTAAGGTTATGTTGACAGTTTTCTTCGATTATCAAGGTGTGGTGTACTCCGAATTCCTTCCGACCGGCCACACTGTCAACAAAGAATACCATTTGAGTGTTATGCGTCATTTGCGCAATGCTATTCGTAAAAAGAGGCCAGAATTATGGGCCGACAACTCTTGATTTTTGCACCATGATAATGCACCGTCGCATACTGCATTAATTCTTCGTGAGTTTTTCGCCAAATTTTCAACCAATATCGTGCCGCAACCACCGTATTCGTCTGATTTAGCTCCGTGTGACTTCTGGCTATTCAGCAAAATCAAACGACCGCTCCGAAGAAACCGTTTTGAGTCAATTGAAGACATTAAACGTGAATCGCTACGCGCATTGAAGGCTATTCCTGAAATTGACTTTAACAACTGTTTCGAGAATTGGAAGAAACGTTGGCACAAGTGTATTGGGAGCAGGGGGGTTACCTTGAGGGGGACGAAATTAAAAATTATGAACAAAGTCTTACTATTTTTTGCCCACAGTAGTAGATGCCTTATCAGTTCAATATGATCATTTGTTTTGTTCAAACACATGATAAAGCATATTTACTTTCATTTAACAACGTTAAAGAACTCTAAAAATCTCTAATAACATTTATTATTTGCAACTACAAAAGAATTTGCTAAACATTCATCGAGTGTAACAAAGGTTTTCGTACTCTTCATTTTCATAACATATTTCGCTATTGTAAGCCCTAAGTTAAGAACTAACAGAAATCGGTCTTCCGTATTTTAAATGCTAACTCGTATTCTTTAGGCGTCAACGTTATGCCACATTCACCGGATGCATCCAGTGGCTCATTATTCACAGGCGATAAGAAAAAATGTTGAAGAATACTGCAGGTAAATAGGAATAAAATCATCTTCGCTAATTCGTCTCCAATACACATAGGTTTACCTAATAAAATAGGGAAATGTAACTTTAACATTAGTCGCCACCTATTGAATTTAATATATACAGAATGCGCACATTTCACCAGCAATGCCAATTATATTTCTTGAAAATGAGAAACAATGTATGTAGTCATACGCTCAAAATGGCATTGACGACCTATAATTTCAACTAAGAGATGTTGTTTGCTATTATTTAAGTACTCTTGTTGATTTTTTATGGGTGAAACAAGTTTCAAAAGTCTCCTCAACCTTAATTTTCAACAAGCTATTCAGCAAACTCAAACGACCGCTCCGGGGAAACCGTTTTGATTCAATTGAAGACATTAAACGTGAATCGCTACGCGCATTGAAGGCTATTCCTGAAATTGACTTTAACAACTGTTTCGAGAATTGGAAGAAACGTTGGCACAAGTGTATTGGGACCAGGGGGGGTTACTTTGAGGGGAACGAAATAGATTTGGAAGAATAAATTAAGAATTTAAAAATTATGAACAAAGCCTTACTATTTTTTGCCAACAGTAGTATTATTGTGCTCTTCATAATAATGAAAACATTCGTTTCCTTAACTTTTTTAAACAATTTACGACGCATAATACAAAACGAAGTAAATGTCACGAAATCAGTTCAAACAACACCCGTGCGATATTATAAATGCAGATTGCCTGTCTGAACTTTGAAGGAAAAAATCATATATTACATGTGTTGCAAAATAAAACCTGTTCCGATCAGTCCGAGTTTATTATAGAGGCATACATACCATCATTCTGCCATCTAACATGTACAGGCTCAACTTGTAATATTACTTTCTATTTCATTTTAAACTTCAAACAAGAAGTTACACCAGACATTAAAATTATTTCCATGTTTTCCATTCTTGTATTTATGTACTATTGTGTGTAGGAGAATGGTAACGATGCCAAATGCTATCTTAAAAATAAAAATTTGTAATTATAGTTATTATCTCTATACTTACATGTTTAGTTCATGGTATATAATATTTTTTTTATTGATTAATTGATATTTGTTTATTTTTTATATAAAAAATTGAAATAATTTAGTATTTTTGAAAATTTTATTTTATATTACGTACTTATTTATATTATAACAAAAGCAACAATGAGCACAATGAAAATTTTGCACGTTTACTTTAAGGTGTTTTTTATTATTAATATTCCTTGCATATATGTAAAAATATACAGTGTGTCGTGGAAATAACCAAAATTTTTTAAAATAGTAATTCTTAGTGGCACCATCTATTAAAGAAAATATGCGTCGGTAAGGTATATCTTTCACCAATGTTATGTCAAAATATCATGACATTAGAAGCAGAGAAATTGTTCGTAAAGCAACAGTGTACTAGTATAAATGTATGTAATGTATAAAAACTTAGCCATAAGTTGTAAACATTTCAGTGATATTAAAAATAATTTATTAGACACATACATAGTCTGTCACAAGTTCTGTTTTAAACTCGATAAATCGTTTACTGAAATATTTAATTTGATAAAATAAGTATGGTGATGCGTGTTTATCACGTACGAGTTTATCACGTACGAGTTTGTATGAGTGATATAAATGATTTAAAGACGGCTGTACGGATATAAATGACGACGATCATCCTGGTGCAAAAAAATCTGTGGTTACGGAAACAATTTGTGCGTGAATTTATCAGAAATGAGTCGAAATCCTCATCGCAATATGTGGGAATGGAGTTAAATATTTCCAAAGATTCACTTCATCGTATTTTGACACAGCCTTTAGGACTGAGAAAGATTTGTGCAAGGTTTGTACCACACAAGCTAACTGAATTCAACATTGTACAGACTTGATTAAAGACTAAAAAAGGAACGAAAACTTCAGGTATTCTATTGTAACTGGCGATAAGACGTGGTGTTTTCAATATGATCCAGAAACCAAGCGTAAAAGCTCAAAGTGGAAGCATCCAAGCGAAGAAAACCATTTGAAAAGTGAAAAATGAAGACAATGTTGATTTGTTTTCATGATTCGAAAGGCATAGTGTACAAAGAGTTTGTACCAACTAGTCAAATGATCAATGCTGTATATTATCTTGGTATTATGAAGCGTCTTTTGGCGCGTATTCGTCGTATGCGTCCTCAGTATCGTGAAAATGGTAGCCGGTGTTTGTTACATGACAATGCATCATTTCTTCATCGCTCGAAGTTTATCATTGATTTTCTAATTACAAATGGCATTTTAACCATCAATCATTCACAGGATTTGGGCCCCTGTGATTTCTATGTACTCTCCAAACTACGTTTGCCGATGAAAGGACAGCGTTATGTCGACGTCGAAGCCACTAAAAAGGCGTCGACAGCGATCTTGAAGGACATCTTTAAAGATGAATTTAAAAATTCATTCGACATGTTAATTGACCGTGCAAAACATTGTATTGAAGGCGAAGGTGACTACTTTGAATAAAATAAATGAATTTTACTAAAATAGTAAATTTTGTTTTATATTTTAAAAAAAGTTCGGTTTTCTCTGTGACAGATTGTGTATTATTTCAAAAAAACTTGCATAAAATTTAATATTTCTGTGTTTTTATACTCAAATCACATTAAGACGTGTCTAAACAAGTTAAAATACAATAATATGATCGAATACTTGTTTATAAATATATTGAAAGCAAAAAATTATGCTAAACCAATTTTTTTTTAAAGTTTATTTATATTTTTATTAAATATCAGTTGTTCTGAACAATATATTTTGCATATTATTATTTGCCATGGGAATAAGTATTGTTGGATACTGTGGTCAATTGAATTTATCAAAAAAGGCGGAAAAGCCCTTATAACATCAATGTTCGTATACAGTATTTTGCCAACTAAGTTGTCATCATCATCAGATTATTAATCACAGTGTCGTATCTGGATTCGCCATAATGCTTGCACAGAAGAAATTCCCGCTGAAACCAAAACAATTTAATTTTAATTAGGTTTTATACTCGGATTCATTACAGTGAAAATAAACCTGTCATCTTTCTAGATCGTGTTTTAAAGAATGCTGTGGCAAAAAGAAAAATAAACGATGCATTTCTTTAGGAAATTTTTTTATACAATTTTATTTTTATTTTTTATTTTGTTGGAGGAACTTTTAGGTGACTGCTGTCTTGTCTCAGCTTACAAAATCAGCAGATTTTGAGAGCACGACGATAGCAGCAACTCAAACATTTCATTACAGAAGCGTTAAGGCTTCAAGATCTCGTTTAAATTAGTGAAACACATGATAAGTCTCAACGTGTGTGACTTCAGTTTAATACACTCCCCATCAGGATATTTATTTATTTATTTCCTCCGTGCAGTTTGCCATTAGCCGTCATTGTTTTAGAAGTATTCTGTACATCTGCAGACCGTCATCGCTTATTGAACATATCGAACATAGAATGTGTCCCATAAAGATTCGTATCTGTTGTTTGCTGGGTGTTATCGGCCGGGAAGAACTGGATTTTGCGCAGATACGTGCCATAAGCTCGACCATAAAGAGTATAGTACTCCGGTAATCTCAGACCGCGATGCATTCTAATGCAAATGAGCTTGTTTTAGTGATGGTCAGTGTCAGTCAGTACATTGCACTATGTTTAACTAATATTACTTGGTTAATTTCCACCAAGTTCGGAATAATTTAATCTTGGGGGTATTTCTCAAGAGAGTAAATGCTATTTAAAGAATTTTTCATACTAACTATTAGGTGCGCAACTAAGTTCTCGCTGTTTTTTGATGAAAATGCAACTTTATTGTGAAAAAATGTTTACAAATGAATCATTCAAAATATTGTCCATCGCTATCGAAAACTTTTTCCCATCTTTCTGGCAGAACTCGAATACCGTCACGGTAGAAGTGTTCATCTTTTGAGGCTATCCTCGAATCAAGCCATTTTGAGATGTCTTCATATGAGCGGAACTGCTGATTAGCTAGACTATGTGCTATCGAACGGAACAAGTAATAATCAGACGGCGCAATATCTGGGGAATATGGCGGGTGGGGTAGGACCTCCCATTTGAGCGTTTCTAAGCAGGTTTTAACGGGTTCGGCAGCTTAAGGCCGAGCGTTGTCATGCTGTGGAATCACTTTTTCGTGCCTCTGCACATATTGTGGCCGCTTTTCGCGCAGTGCTCACTCAATCGCATCAATTGAGTTCGATACCGTTCCCCAGTGATGGTTTCGTTCGGTTTCAACAGCTCATAATAAATAACACCGCCCTAGTAACACCAAATACACAGAAAAATCTTCGCAGCGTGAATATTCGGCTGAACCGACGATGTAAAAGCATGACCGGGCAGTCTCCATGATTTGTTCTCTTTGGGTTGCTGTAATGAATTCATTTTTCATCACCCGTAACGATGCGATGAAGAAAACCCTTCCTTTTTTGCCGCTGGAGCAGTTGTTCACAGGCGAAAAAACGATGCTCAACGTCTCTTGGCTTCAAATCATAAGGAACACAAGTTCCTTGTTTTTGAATCATTCCCAACGCATGCAATCGCTGGAAATGGCTTGGCGGGTAACTCCTAATGCTGAAGCAAGCTCATTTTGCGTTTGGCACGGATCCTCGTCGGGCAATGCCTTCAATTCAGCGTCTTCGAAGGTTTTTGGTCTTCCTTCACGCGAACGGTCGTCAACATTGAAATCACCGTCTTTGAAGCGACGCAACCAATCACGGCACGTTGTTTCACTTAGAGCAGCATCTCCGTAAATTTTTTGAAGTTCTCGATGCGCTTCAGCCGCCGTTTTCTTCGAATGAAGGAAGAAAAGCAACACTTCCCGCAAATAATGATTATTTGGCACAAAATCAGACATTTTCACACAACCAAAAGTATATGACGCAAAAACAAAATCACTAATGTGTCAAAGCGGTTTGTTTACCATATGTCTAAGCTTGGTTCATGACGTTTTGGTTATATCACAATCGACCAGCACTTACTATTGGAACCATCTCTTGAAAAACAGCGAGAATTTAGTTACGCACCTAATATAAGAATTGGAATTACTTTTTTTTTCTAGAGATAAAAAATTATTAATTCATCTTCGTTTGTTTATTTAAGTTTAGTAGACTTTCTGTAGTAAATGTTTACATTAATCTGTAATTTCGATTAGTGTACAGACTTTTTTTAAAACAGAAAAATAGATAGATTTTGCATCGACGCTATTTACATAATTATTTTCCGCCAGAAAAGTTGAAACATGCGCAAACAACAGTCCTGGCACCAATACTACAGGGTAAATTGTCTATATAGACTACGAACAACAAGGGTCCCAAAGCTAATCCTTGGGGAACACCATACCGAACTTTCTACTTACATCTACGATCACACAAGTAAGAATTCAAGAGCTTCAAAGCATTCCCACGAAAACAATAACATTCAAACTTTTGTCAAAGCAATTTGTGGGCCATAATCAAATGCCCACTAATAGAACCACGTTCCTCAAAAGCATCATCCAAAAATTGCACTAGCTGGAGGACTACATCAACTACTGACGAACCCTGTCGGAAGCCGAACTGCTCCACAAATGAGACACTATGCTTGTGAAAATAGTTAATAAATCTATTAAATAATAATTTTTCAAATATTCTTGCAATCGATAATTAACTATATCATTTAGATCTTCATTTTTAAACAGAGGAATAATTTTAATAAATAAATGCCTGCATAATGAAAAAAAACTGGTGTTATACAATCAATAATATCTTTCGGTAATACAGTATCCAACCCACAAATGTCCTTACAGGTTTTAGGCTTTAAACTTAAGATCTTTATTTATGTTCATGTGTCAGGCTCATTTAGAAATTACCAAATCCTTGACGAAGATGTGCATGAGCAAAATGGACGAACCTAATAGAACCTTTGCCATGGCTGTTTGAATAAATTTCTGCAGTTTTTTTATGTACAATTAGTAACGGAAACTCATGCGGATTTTAACTGCATGTGTTGTAGATTTTAGGCCATTTGCGTATGCAAAACTAACAAAAGCTCGAAAATCTAAGAGTTGCAGCTGCATATTTGTATTGGTTACACAGTTTTTTAAGAAATATTAACAAATACAGAACGTAAAAATATGGCTTTGATTTACGTGATATAATATACACAAATATCGTATAAGACGTGACAGAGGTAACTCAATATATTGCCGAAGCATGTAATTGGCGCTCGTAAGGAGATATAAGTTAAACAAATTTTTTCAAGGCGTTTAATTTGATCGATCTTGGTCAACTGTTGACTAAACTAAATGCGTTGGACTTTTCTGGAAGTCTGTTGAGTTGGGTGGCGTTCCAGTTACGTATGCTTCAATAATTATCATGCCAAACTGTTTACTACGTTTGAAATTAGACAATAATTTGTTGGAAAATGCAGATGATTCAATGATATTTGTTGAGATATCCAACGTGGAGAATTGCCTGTTTCAGAAAAAAAGAATTACGTATCATCAGAAACTGGTGTATTAACAATAAAATAACCAATTATCAAATCATTTTGCCACCTTGTTCGTTTCATTCATATTTTTCATTTGCAATATCTGGCTGTTCACCATTTTCAAGCACTTTGCAATGTACCTTTACCGGGTAATTTTCAGATGCTTGAGTCTCTTTAAAATACGCGAAACTCTTCCTCGTTTAGTACATGAAATGGGTATATTATACGTACATACATAAAAAATATAAAATTGAAAAGAAATATTTGGCAAGATACCAGTTGTATATGTGTCATTTAGTATTCAAATGCTTTTTTATATATTTCTGCGCCCAAATATGTAAATATTTATCGCACGACAATGTACTCCATTATGTTCATATTTCAAATTTAGCACGTTTATTAGCCACTTGTGCAACAAAAGGCAACCCTTTTCGTTTTAACAGCATGCATGAACTAAACTATTTCGTGTAAAAATCCTCGCAAGAATCATCATTCGATGATTTTATATCGTGAGTCACAGACTTCTACTACCAGTACAGAATGGTAATGGTAAAACCAAATAATTGAAATATTATAGGGAAAAAAAGAATTATTCTTGTTGTTTGCGTAAATAATGCAAAACTTTACAATTATTTAAAATTTAGTGTGAAGTAAATAATATAGATGTTACAATAAATATATAAATTTTTATTATATTAATATCTAATATATTATTTATAACAGCACAAAATCATTTCAAAATTATAATTAGATATTATTTTGAGTTAATAACTGAAGGTCCTTTCCACATTAATTTTCGTATTCTGTATACGTATTTCAACAACTAAGTTGTCATCATCAGCAGATAACAAATTCCGCAGAAGCCAAAAAGCACATTGCACAGTGCACAGTGTGCGTTTTGGCTTTCAACGGCACATACCGTGTGCGGAATTTGTTTCGTACGGGTATTTTGCCATAGTTTTCCAGGTGCGACACTGTTTAATTATCTGCTGATGATGGTAATTTAGTTGTCGAAATACGTATACAGAATACGAAAATTAATGTAGAAAGGGATTATATATCAACCTTCAGTTATTAAGTTAATCAACTACAGGCTTCATAAAAATTACCATTATTTTGAGTATCTTCTTAGATTATAAAAATTATATTTTAATTTGATCAATAAGGTTGATATATAACCCCTTTCCACATTAAAATAAATATAAATATAATAATAAAAATAAAAAATAAAAATAATTTTTAAAAATCTTGTGAAACAAACACAGTGTACATCTTGGTTTTGAGCGGTGTGGAGCGCGTACGGAGTTTGATTTTCGTACAGTTGTTTTTCGCCGTGTTTTACCAGGTGCGACACTTTGAGATTATCTGCTGATGATGACAACTTGGTTGTCGAAATGCGTATACAGAATTTACAAAAGTTAATGTGGAAAGGGGTTATATATCAACCTTATTGATCAAGTCAATCAACCACAGGCTCCATCAAATTCAACTTATATTTTAATATTAAATATAGTGTATGCGCAACTGTAAGTTAGAGAAAGTGACCAGATCTACTAATAAATATAGTAAAAACCTGTTTTTATTGGTATTTGTTAGTACTATCGCATAAGAAATAGTAAACATTTCGATTTGAACAAAAAATAGTCGCCGAAAATATTGCTAATATTTTAATTAAAACTCTGGTGGAATTGTTCAGTAATTTTATCCATATTATAGTCGGGGTTGCAGGTGATTGGACTATGAATTAGCTCGTGGGTAGATGCAGGTAATGTCTGTGTAGCAAGGTCGCTTCCCTAGTTGTTGATCTCCTCTACCGTCCATGTGAAAACGCATCGACCTGCAGTATATTATTCTCGAGGATCCCTAGAATATCCGATAAACCATTAGGTGTGAGTGAACTCAGTTTTTTGTGTTCGCTCGCTTTAGGATTTCTTCATTGTGTTTTTTTCATTTATTTTGTTTCGCACGTACTAAATATATGCATTTCGTTTTTAAAATAGATGTTACAGAAATATCTATCAGGATATTTATATCGCATTTCGGAAATTACTTTATTATTTTATATACTCAAATATACAGGGTTAGAAAAAAATGTTTATGAAATATAAGAATGTTAAAAGGAATCATTCTATTATTAATAACACCCTATCTACTACATATGTTTCATGGATTGACCAATCATCAGGCAGATTCTGTGTTATTAATGAACGATTCCTTGATAGCGTCTATCATATCATTACGATACAGAAAAATAGTGAATAATCAACATGCCTCCCTGAATGTTAAATAAAAGTGGTCCAAGGTTTAATCCCTGCGGAACTCGAGAAACAGAACAGAAAAGCCAAGACCTAAACCGATTGACTGAAACTCAACTTTCTTAGCACAATTCGGTGATCAATCGAATCGAGCGTATGTAAAAAGTTTGTGTAAATAAATGTCCAATTGACCAGCACCATCAAGAGATTGAGTTCTTTCCTAAGAAATCTGTTAGAAATTGGTCGAAGATATTTGTGATATAAATCCGTGTTGTGCAATAGAAGGATTATCTTGTAAATATCAGGCAACACGGTCGTGCGGTTAGCTAACTTTACAAGACAGCTAGAACTATTGTTATTCTAACATTTTTCTTGAATTTGTCGATGTGATTTGAATTTATGGGCAACGATTGTATGACAATATAGAAAAGCTGCATAAATTAAAGGAAAAACACAGTAAAAATACTGCCTTGAAATTATTAGCCGAAGTTTTCTTACTTCCTTTTAAAAATTATCCAAAATTTGCATAACTACGAGGGAGCGTTTTTATATTCGCGGAATGAGCGGGTTGTAGAGGGGTGAGTAGGCGCATTGGGGGCGTGGCCTGTACAGCGACTCATGATTAGTATAAATACGAAGTTTCATTGTTATTAGACAGTTAGTCTTTGAGCTATCGTCAACCAAGTAACAAAATCAGGAGTGAAAAGTGAAATATGGAAAAAATCGAATATCGTGCCGTTATAAAGTTCCTTACCAGGCAAGGAAAATCAGTCGCGACCATAATGAATGAGATGTCATTGGTTTACGGCGACTCTTGTCCAGGAAAAACCATGGTGTACAAGTGGCATAGTTTATTTAAACAAGGAAGGGAATCCCTTGAAGGCGACCCGAGGCCGGACAGGAGCATTGAGGTGACCACGCCAGCACTTATCCAAAAAGTTGAACAAATTGTACTCGAAGATGCTCGACTAAAGAAGAAACAACTCGCAGAAATGGTTGGAGTATCCGATACAACAATTTTTAAAATCCTACACGATCATTTCGGCATGTCTAAGGTCAGCGCAAGATGGGTGCCGAGAATGCTCACGCCGCCGCAAAAACAACAGCGCGTAGAGTGTTCGCGTGCATTTTTGGACCTCTGTAATGAAGACAAGGATGGTGTATTGAGTGGAATTGTTACTGGAGACGAAACTTGGGTTCATCATTATGAACCTGAGTCCAAACAAGACTCCATGCAGTGGCATGAAAAGGGCACAGCACATCCCAAGAAATTTAAAGTGTCACAATCAGCTGGGAAACTCATGGCAAGGGTATTTTGGGATTCGGAAGGAATATTGTTGATTGATTATAAAGATAAAGGTGTTTCTATAACCGGAGAATATTACGCTTCAATATTAGAGCGACTGAAAGAAGCCATTAAAGAGAAAAGACGGCGAAAATTGACAAAAGGTGTTCTGCTTTTGCACGACAACGCGCTCGTCCACAAGAGCCGCGTTGCGTTAGCTGCCCTGCATAAGGTGGGCTTCGAAATTGTGAATCACCTACCCTACAGCCCAGACCTGGCCCCGAGTGATTATTACCTGTTTCCGAAAATGAAAAAAGAGCTGCGGGGTAAAAAATTTACTGCCGATGATGAAGTCAAGGAGGCAGTTTCGGCGTATTTTGCAGATAAAGAGAAATCATTTTTTTATGGGGGTATAAATAAATTAATTGAAAGATGTGAAAAATGTATCCGTCTTGCAGGTGAATATAATGAAAAAGAAAAATAATTTGGTTTTTTTATTTCCACCCCTTGTCCCCCATTCCGCGAATATAAAAACGCTCCCTCGTATTTACTTACGCATTTAGAGTATGATGCACAATATATATTCCGTTCATCGATGCGGGCGCAAATAAAAGCTTTTGTATTCCTCTCGATTATAATGGTCTGTAATCGAAACTTCGCTATCATTTCATGCGAACTGAATAACGTCGTTAAATTCCTTTTTTCTTTTTTTTTAATAATCTCTCTTTTTATCAATCACTTCTTTCTCTCTCGATCACTTTTCCACCATAAATTCTCCGATAAACTACTTACTATTTATAATCTGGGAGAAATCTCTGTTGCAGCAGTTTAAGATAATTTTTGCCGGTGTTATTGACCGAGAATGTATGTTGTAACCTATATTCGTTGGCGCTAGAGATTCCTTTGCACTTTCATATCGTATTTGTATCAACTCCCAATCTTCATAACAACGCAAGCAACAAAAGTAGCGGTGGTCGGTGTCTCTTTTTCCAGACGATTTCCTCGCGACTTCGAGAAAACTTATACAGAGGATGGTCTTAAAATATGATGCGAATAAGATGGAATATTAACAAATTTTCTTATAAAATTCTTTGTAAATAATTTTCTTACCGAATCGTATGAGATTTTGTGTTTAAAATACATCATTTAGCAGTGTATAGTCACTATTAAATTTGGTCGATTTTGCCGGTGTAGAATAGCTTGTACGAGTTCGATTGATATCGGATGGGATTATTTCATTTAATTGGGTTGTTTTCTCGAGAGTCGTTAGTTGTATTTTTAGTCAGTTAACTTCATTTGTTTCGACAGCGTATGTTTCAAGGTTTATTTATAAAGAAAAAGCATTCGAATCCCTGTGTTCGTTTTTTGGGCGTGATTTTGAAAATGGATAATAAAAGGAGCACGTTAACGTCCCATAGTGCATCGCTTAATTATATATAATTATTAACGTCAGGACCTGAGTGCGCGCTATAAATATTAGATCTGTTTCTATTATATGGGCCGTTGATATATGGTAAAGTGAACGGTTTCGGAACTTTGCAAATATACCTTTGAGCATTTGAATAGCCTCGAAGGTATAAGAGCAACAACGCGTTCTATTTCCCATTGTCCAAGACTAATATCGCCTCCCACTAGTCAGTATCCTGCTCTTAGATTAGAATGAAGAAATATATGGGTAGTTTTGGATGAAGGGTGGGGCATCCAGAAGAAGCTCGTTTTGGTTTTTGAGCTCACGATAGTTGGAGACGAGTTAGACGTCGAAGAAGAGAAAAGCAGTTTTTGATTTTTTTTCATAGAATCTGAAACTTACAAGCACTTACTAGAAGATCGATGAGTTGTGGTGGAATTAGGAAGTTGAGCTACTTTAGTAATTATTCCAGGTCATTTAAATGTTCAGAGCTATCATTGACGACGGAAAAAATGGGTACACTTAAATTGCTTTACTATGAATAGGTGTTCTCTGTTAATTTAGTAATTGTCATTTTGACGTATCTATATAAAGCAGTGTTAACTCAAAAATATCTCAATATTTAAGAACAGTTAACAGAGCTAGATTGGTGACGATGTTAGAGAATGGGTGGTCATTACGACAAGTTGCCCAAGAGTTTTATGCGGATACGAATACTAATTTCAGAGTTAAGTATAGATGGGCTAGTGAAGCAAGATTAACGATGTAGGACTTTAATTACTTCGACCTAATCCTTCTTCTACAACCATAGCAGCGAAAGAAGAAATTACATTTCCTACGACACATAGAGCAGCTCTTCGTCTAATTAAAAATTATCAATTAAGAAACTATTCAGCTGCCAGAAAAATATTTCTATCTCAAGTCTATCACAACGATGTCTGGAGTTTGCAGAAGAGTATGTTAATAACGAACAATAATTTTTGGAAAAGTGTCGTCTTTTCAGATGGAAGGACATTTCAATCATGTCATAATGGTTAAGACTATATAGACCAAGCAATAGTAATAGCTACTTAAATGAATATGTTCAATAATTGCTGAGAAGGGGATGTTTTTCTGTAAATGTCTGGGCTTGGCTCTGCGTTCCAGGCCCAGGAATTTTTTGAAGAATAAATGAACTATTTACAGGAATAGATAATATAATACTACCGTCTGTAACATAAATATTTCCTGAAAATTTTATTTTTGAACAAAACAACAACCCTATTCATATTTTACATGTTGTTATGGAATGGCATAAAGAGAACGAAGTGACTACATTACCATGGCTGGCAAATAGTGCCGACATGAACCCCATCGAGAATGGTTGGGTTTTTTGTGGTAAAAAAGATGTAATGCCAATTTTAGATTCCGAAATTTATAACTGTTGGGAAGAAGTCACACCAGAATAGACACAGAGTTGTGTTTTCGTCAACTAAAACAGTGGTTTCACAAAATATTAATTTTATTTTATGAGTAATGTTAAAATATAATACGAGGGTAGTTTGACAAGTAGTGAGAGTGGAAAAGAAAAACGAATTTTTTAAATACAAAATAATTTTTATTTTTCAATATATTCTCCTAAAAGAGCAATACATTTATTCCGACGGTGCTCCAATGCCCTTATACCATCTCTAAAATGCGATTCCGGAAGGCTTTCAAAATGCTCATTTACGAAGATGATAAGCTCGTCGTCAGACGAAAATTTCTTTCCACCTAGTGCCGTTTCCAATTTTGGAAAAAGGGGATGCTTTTTGGAAGTCGAAAGGGGCTAGATGCGGCGAATAAGGCGCATGCGGTACTACTTGGAAATGCCACTCGTCGATTTTGGACATCGCAATTGTGCTGGTATGCGAGGGAGCGTTGTCTTGGTGAAACAGAATCTTTTTCTTTGCCATTCTTGGCCGTTTAGCACGAATCTCAACATTTTGTGGCACCTTTCTGAAGGTAATCAATGAGCAAAATGCCCTTTGAATCACAAAAAATTGATGCCATCACCTTGTTTGCCGATAAATTGGTTTTCGCTTTGGAGGTGCAGAACCACGTTCTAACCATTATTTCGACTGTTGTTTAGTTTCGGGTGTACTGTAGTGTATCCAAGTTTCATCGCAAGTAACAAATCGCCTACAAAAATCAACTGCATTCCCTTTATAAAGGTCCAAACACTAATTGGAAATGCGCAAACGAGTGAACTTTTGATCAGTCGTAAGCAATCGCGGCACCCATCTTGCCGAAAGCTTGGAAAGGCCCAATTCTTTCGTTAAAATGTGGTGTACGCGTTCTGTTGAAATGTTTATCATGTCTGCCATCTCTCTCACTTTGAGTCGTCGATCTTACGTAATAATATTATGGATTTTTATAATCATTTCCTTAGAAGTCACGATTTTGGGTGCTCCAGAGCGCGCTTCATCGACACAGCTTGTTCTACCACGTTTAAATTCATTTACCCATCTACTTATTGTGGCGGATGATGGAGCAGATTCACCTAATGTTTCCCGTAACTCATCTTTTATTTCGGTAGCTTTCATACCCTTAATTACGAAGTATTTAATCACCGCACGATACTCTGCTTTTTCCATTTTAACAAAACGACGTTTTGCTTCTTTTTCAATCAGCTGTCAAAAATAAACTAATCAACCGATTTATCTAAATATCGGAATGTAAACATATAAATAGGCAACCTAAATTACAGTGCATTTGTTTTACCAATTAGAGCGCCACCTATGTGTCTTTCTCACTACTTATCAAACTATCCTCCTATTAATAAAGTTATTTACTTCTTTATTTTACTAATATTTGGCAAAGTTTTACGTTAAAGTGACATTCCCAAGTTAGGTTTAGAAAACATAGTGCCAGAACGTACATTTTATTTCATATAATAGAACAGCAGTAACATATTTATAAAGAAATTGTATAAAGAACAATATTTATCTTTATGAGGAAGAGAAGATGAAACAAGAAGAAAATTACTTTGACCCTTAACACATATTAAATAAAATCATTTCGATCTTTTGATCCGAAAATCTATAATTTCTATTTTCAGACATCAACGTCACAAATTAAACATTAACCTACTTATAATTACCATATTAAAAAAATATTATGGACAATGCAAACTATTTTACCAAAACATTAAGATAACGTGACCCAAATATGAAGATTTATCTATTGACCGTGACCGATTGACACTGGCTTATATATTTTTATGCGTATGTCACACCAAACATATTAATTTATCTGTTGCCATCTCATGGTCATCGAATTGCGGCATCTGGAAATATGCAAGTGTCAAATGTAACTAGTTCATTAACAACTCAAATTGATAATTGTGAGAAAATATCGCTAGTAATGAGAAAAAGCGTTTCTAAATTTAGCGCAGTTTGATTAAAATACGAGTAGAATAAACATTTCAATGAAGAGAACGCGTGTAAAAAATTGTTTTTATGTGGCTTGGTAAATCCGTCTTTTAAATATCTTTCAATGACAAAAAAGAATAATTATTGATCTGTGAACACTTATTAATCTAATAAAATTGGAAACTGTAATCAAATCTGTAAAAGTAAATTGAAACACTTTACCACAATGCAGTTTTTAATCTTGGACACGTACGAGGGTAGTTTGGCAAGTAGTGAGAAAGGAAAAGAAAAACGAATTTTTTAAATACAAAATAATTTTTATTTTCCAATATATTCTCCCAAAAGAGCAATACATTCATTCCAACGGTGCTCCAATGCCATTGTGCCATCTCTAAAATGCGATTCCGGAAGGCTTGCAAAATAGTCATTTACGAAGATGATAAGCTCGTCGTTAGACGAAAATTCCTTTCCACCTAGTGCCGTTTTCAATTTTGGAAAATGGTGGAAGTCGGAAGGGACTAGATCCGGCGAATAAGGCGCATGCGGTACTAATTGGAAATGCAACTCGTGGATTTTGGACATCGCAACTGTGCTGGTATGCGAGGGAGCGTTGTCTTGGTGAAACAGAATCTTTTTCTTTGCCATTCCTGGCCGTTTAGCACAAATCTCAACATTTGATTTTTGTAGAAGTTCTGCATAATATTGTCCGTTTATTGTGGCACCTTCCTGAAGGTAATCAATGAGCAAAATGCCCTTTGAATGCCAAAAAAATTGATGCCATCACTTTGTTTGCCGATAAAGTGGTTTTCGCTTTCTTTGGAGGTGCAGAACCACGTTCTAGCCATTGTTTCGACTGTTGTTTAGTTTCAGATGTACTGTAGTGTATCCAAGTTTCATCGCAAGTAACAAATCGCCTACAAAAATCAACCGCATTCCGCTTATAAAGGTCCAAACACTCATTGCAAATGCGCAAACGAGTGAACTTTTGATCAGTCGTAAGCAATCGCGGCGCCCATCTTGCCGAAAGCTTGGAAAGGCCCAATTCTTTCGTTAAAATTTGGTGTACGCGTTCTGTTGAAATGTTTACCAGGTCTGCTATCTGTCTCACTTTGAGTCGTCGATCTTGCGTAATAATATTATGGATTTTTATAATCATTTCCTTAGAAGTCACGATTTTTGGTGCTCCAGAGCGCGCTTCATCAACACAGCTTCTTCTACCACGTTTAAATTCATTTACCCATCTACTTATTGTGGCGGATGATGGAGCAGATTCACCTAATGTTTCCCGTAACTCAACTTTTATTTCGGTAGCTTTCATACCCTTAATTACGAAGTATTTAATTACCGCACGATACTCTACGTTTTCCATTTTAACAAAAGAACGTGTTGCTTCTTTTTCAATCAGCTGTCAAAAATAAATTAATCAACCGATTTATCTAAATATTGGAATGTAAACATATAAATAGGTGACCTAAATGACAGTGTATTTGTTTTACCAATTAGAGCGCCACCTATGTGTCATTCTCACTACTTGTCAAACTATCCTCGTATTTCGATAACTACGTTGTTACCATCAGCAGTAGATACACTAACGACAATTAGAGTGTTACTACGCAATTTACACAAGTAAAGTATAGGGTGTACCAAAAGACGAAGGCGTACTGTTGGTCTAATTTTAGCACTTTCTTTCAATGAGTGATACAGGAATATTTTATAAAAACCTCGATTAAACTTATTATATAACCTAGAAAAACTGGTCGCATTTAGCATCGTATCTATACCGGAGAGTATAGAACACTTCTGAAGATTTCGCGCTCTGAAAAAGCATAGTACATTCATTTGAGAGAGCAGAACATTGCTCATGCTCAACTTGATATTATTATGTACACACCAACTGTTTATATTTCCATGATTAAGTTGAAGGCCTACGCAGTCACTGACATTGCTAATTTAAGATAATATTATTAAATCATCCGCATAAGGGTCTAATATAATATAATATAGTTCAAGTAATTGAATGAGTCATCAGTGTCGTAAATAGTGAATTATTGTGAATCCTTGTCATAAATGTTGAATAACAAAGGACCCAGAGTGGACTCCTGAGGAACCCCGAAAAAAAGAACTAAAGGTCTAGACTGAAAGCCGTTGTAACATACAAAGGTGAAACTTGGTCTTAAATAAGATGACATTAGTTGAATAACATTTGAAGAAAAATCAAAGACATCCAACATAGCAAATAACTGATAGTGTTCTTTTGAATCAAAGATTATGATACAATCTGTATAGATGACATCAGCTTGTGAACGATTACTCAACGCTGTAGAATATAAATTGCGTAATCTCAGTCATATTTGGGGTAGTAAATTTGTCAGATACATACAGACCAATGCATAATAAAATTTATTTATATTTTCGATAAAACTTTGTTTCGTTACCTTTAGAATACGGCGTGTGAAGAATTTTATAGAAATTGCTAATCTATTCTTAAATTTGTGTTTTAGAATACTGCAATCATAAGATGAATTGCATGTTTTCTTTAACGAAAAATACTTTTATCTACTATCTGCTTCTGGGTTTCCGGGCTGGAACCGCGTCAATTGTATATCTGCCGACGTTTCGTACCCATTTGTATGGGACATCTTCAGGGCTGAACTACTGCACTGAAAACTGAAGTTTTCAAGTCAGTTTTCAGTGCAGTAGTTCAGACCTGAAGATACAAATGGGTACGAAACGTCGGCAGATATACAATTGACGCGATTCCAACCCGGAAACCCAGAAGCAGATAGCATGGACCACGACCGCGGAAGTCTACGTACCAAATTACTTTTATCTACTTCTGTTTTACAGTTTAATTACTGAAGGTTGATATATAACCCCTTTCCACATTCATTTTCGTATTCTGTATACGTATTTCGAAAACTGAAATTTTCAAGTCAGTTTTCAGTGCAGTAGTTCAGTCCTGAAAATGTCCTATACAAATGGGTACGAAACGTCGGCAGATATACAATTGACGCGATTCCAGCCCGGAAACCCAGAAGCAGATAGCATGGACCACGACCGCGGAAGTCTACGTACCAAATTACTTTTATCTACTTCTGTTTTACAGTTTAATTACTGAAGGTTGATATATAACTCCTTTCCACATTCATTTTCGTATTCTGTATAGGTATTTCGACAACTAAGTTGTCATAATCAGCAGATAATTAAATAGTGTCGGACGTGGAAACAGCAAAATTATAGAGTTCAAAAAAAGGTATCGTTTAGCTCTCGTTTCTATTTAAAGTTATTGGGGTAAAAGTCACCCTCCGTTAAAAGCTTATGTACAATATCTCGAATGAAAATAGCCAAATCACTTCTTTTGAGCACTTTTTGCAAATTAATAAAAAAGTTATAAATCCAGCTGGACTATTTTCAGTGGCCTACTCTGTATATTTCGAGTCCGCGTTTGTATTCGTTTCTTTTTTGAATAGGTCATGGTTCCGAAATCGAATTCAGTCAATGTTTTTATCGCATTATGCATCTGTTGCACTTGAATAATAACCTATTTGTAGTATCTTAACGTTTTATTTGTACTTTCTATTGCATGCTTGCAACTGTTGTTACAAAAAAAACTTTTTCCGCTACCAAGATTTTCACCCTTGAACCTAAAGATATTCACGAGATAGAGAGACACTTAACGCTCAGCAGAACTCGTAAACCTTGCTACAATTACTCGGATGGTTATAAAAATATATAACCTAATTCCGCTTCGTAAGTAGGATGATGTCCTAGATTCGAAATTCAGAAAAGTGACTGTCTACTTTCATGATGTGTTGCCCTGGCGGACACTGACCTTAGGATTTCACTGTCACGACCTTTCTCCATTCGGACAATGCACTTAGAAAACGTTCATTTCGTCCCCTCATTGTTATATTTGTGTGTACGCGCGCGCGTGTGTGTGTGTGTATATTTGTGTCGTTCTTTGTCTCTTGGAGGGCGACACGATTTTTGACGATTTTTTTTCCGTACGCCACAGCTCTTTTTTTGCAATTGGAGTAGAAACTACCTGTGACAGTTCGTCGAGTACAAGGATGTGAAAATTAAGGACGGAGTCAATGTACCGTGGTCCCAAAATTCATTATGTTTAACATAATGAATACAGCTTCGGATTGTTATTTATTCATTTTCTTTTCACTACTGACAAAACAAATAATCCGTAATTTATTGCTTGTCGATAATGGATCATTAAAATTATTGACTAAAAAGCTACTCGTATAATAAATTGTTTGCATATTTTACGCAGGTAATTAGTAAGTGGATATTTAATAAATTAGTTTAGGAGCAGATGGTTTTACAATATTACTCCTTGTTCCCTAAATAACTGAAATTGTTTAAAAAAAATTAAATACAAACCATTTTATTAATTCGAAATATATTCCTCAACAGAAATGAAACGATTTGCACCTGTGCAGTAAATGATTATTATTGTCATTCAATCGCTGGTTAACTATCTTCAACAGAAAAATGCTTACAAAAATAGAAAATAATTGCATGGAGCGAAATCAAGTGAATATGCGAGAGTGGACAACAAAAACTTTATTTCTCAAAAAATTGACAATTGACGAACGCATGTGGTACATTATCGTGCAAAAATTGTCAATATTTTGGATAGATACTTTAATATATCAATATAATATTCAATATTATATTATATCGTTGTACAAAAACTTGGAACGAATTTTTGTATAACAGTCCCTTGGAATCGTAAATAAAACAATGAATATTGATTTTGATTCCCTCATCTGATGACCATTCAGTAGCTTGGCGCTCGAGTTCTGGATCACCAATAATAATCAATTTTTAATAAGTTTTTACCTCTTTGAGCTTCTTTAACAGTCGTGACAACTTGGCTCTGCTTTGTTCGAGGTACATTTATTGTTCAAAAATCTCTAACAAGCTAGTTGTCAATATTTCGGATGAACACTTTAATATACCAATATAATACTCAATATTTACCATCGTATAAAAAAGCTTGGAGTGAATTTTTGTAGAAAAGCATCTTAGAATCGTGGACAAAACCTTGAACATTGATTTTGATTTTTCTCGTCTGATGATCGTTCAGTAGTTTGAAGCTTGAATTCTGGATTACCAGTTATAACCAGTTTTTAAGAAGTTTTTATCTTTTTGGGCTTCTTTAACAGCTGTAACGTTTTGGTTCTATTTTGTTTAAGGTACACTTATCGTGCCTGATTGTCAATATTTCGGATAAATAATTTATTATATCAATATGATACTCAATATTAACCATTGCACAAAATTTTGAATCGAATTTTTGTAGGAAAGCGTCTTAGAATCATAAACAAAACAATGAACACTAATTTAGATTTTCTGCGTTTGATGATCGTTCAGCAGTTTGATGCTTGAGCTCTGAATTACCAGTTATAATCGGTTTTTAAGAAGTATTTATCTTTTCGAACCTTTTAACAATCACCACACTTCGGTTATGTTTTATTCGAGACACACTTTATCGTGCAAAAATCTCCAATAGTTGTCAATGTTTCTGATGAACGCTTAAATACCCAATATAATATTCAATATTAAACATTTTACAAAAATTTTTGCCGAATTTTTAAAGAAAAGCAATTTGGAATCGTTAGGAAACAAGTAACATTGATTTTAATTTGCTTCATCTGATTACCATTCGTTCGAGTTCTAGATCACCAATTATAATCTTTTTTTGGAGAGGATTTATCTCTTTCAACTTCTTTAACACATTTTGGTTCCACTTTGTTCGAGGTACACTTATTTTAACACATTTAATGATTTCGTTCTATCTAAAACTCATCAGATGGAATAGTTTTTGATGTTGTTCTATCTTCTTTAATGTCTTTTCAATGTCAAAATTTTGTTAAATTTTTTGGTCATTCATCAATCGATGAACAAATTTTGCTTTAGCTTTCCAAGACCAGGTTCTTTGGTTAAAATGTGTTATTAATTATTGTATTTGGTATTCCAAATTTTATTACTATGAATCTCAGTCAAGATTTTGTCGAAATACGAGGGAGCGTTTTTATATTCGCGGAATGGGGGACAAGGGGTGGAAATAAAAAAACCAAATTATTTTTCTTTTTCAATATATTCACCTGCAAGACGGATACATTTTTCACATCTTTCAATTAATTTATTTATACCCTCATAAAAAAATGATTTCTCTTTATCTGCAAAATATGCCGAAACTGCCTCCTTGACTTCATCATCGGCAGTAAATTTTTTACGCCGCAGCTCTTTTTTCATTTTCGGAAACAAGTAATAATCACTCGGGGCCAGGTCTGGGCTGTAGGGTGGGTGATTCACAATTTCGAAGCCCACCTTATGCAGGGCAGCTAACGCAACGCGGCTCTTGTGGACGGGCGCTTTGTCGTGCAAAAGCAGAACACCTTTTGTCAATTTTCCCCGTCTTTTCTCTTTAATGGCTTCTTTTAGTCGCTCTAATATTGAAGCGTAATATTCTCCGGTTATAGAAACACCTTTATCTTTATAATCAATCAACAATATTCCTTCCTAGTCCCAAAATACCGTTGCCATGAGTTTCCCAGCTGATTGTGACACTTTAAATTTCTTGGGAGGTGCTGTGCCCTTTTTATGCCACTGCATGGAGTCTTGTTTGGACTCAGGTTCCTAATGATGAACCCAAGTTTCGTCTCCAGTAACAATTCCACTCAATACACCATCCTTGTCTTCATTACAGAGGTCCAAAAATGCACGCGAACACTCTACGCGCTGTTGTTTTTGCGGCGGCGTGAGCATTCTCGACACCCATCTTGCGCTGACCTTAGACATGCCGAGATGATCGTGTAGGATTTTAAAAATTGTTGTATCGGATACTCCAACCATTTCTGCGAGTTGTTTCTTCTTTAGTCGAGCATCTTCGAGTACAATTTGTTCAACTTTTTGGATAAGTGCTGGCGTGGTCACCTCAATGCTCCTGCCCGGCCTCGGGTCGTCTTCAAGGGATTCCCTCCTTGTTTAAATAAACTACGCCACTTGTACACCATGGTTTTTCCTGAACAAGAGTCGCCGTAAACCAATGACATCTCATTCATTATGGTCGTGACTGATTTTCCTTGCCTGGTAAGGAACTTTATAACGGCACGATATTCTATTTTTTCCATATTTCACTTTTCAATCCTGATTATGTTACTTGGTTGACGATAGCTCAAAGACTAACTGTCTAATAACAATGAAACTTCGTATTTATACTAATCATGAGTCGCTGCACAGGCCACGCCCCCAATGCGCCTACTCACCCCTCTACAACCCGCTCATTCCGCGAATATAAAAACGCTCCTTCGTATTTATGCCTCACGCAATTTTGTTCGATCATCGTTCGAAATACTTGGTATGAACGTTTACCGTCATCTATATCTTCTCCATCTACTCTATACTATTGTAGCATTTTTGTTGTACTTTTACAGTTTTTAGCATAGGACTTAATCGCCATTCTTTTTTTTATTAATTTTGGACCGAAGTATACAAACTACTGCAAGTTGAATATGTCGTCTTTTGGCTTATCGTCAATTAATTTACCATCAACAGATGGCGCCAATACACTGAAACAATGATGTAATATATTAAAACAAAGTAAAAAATATAAAAGAAATTAGGTAAGAACATAATGAAATTAGTTCTGCATCTCTAAATTTCGATGGTGTTAATGGTAGTTTGGTGGCAAATTGACTCAATGTATAGATGTTGTAAGTAATATTTATATCTTCATACGCGTATGTTAGATGTGTTTTCTAGGATGATTGGCAGCTTCCTCGAGTTTCACAATGGAAATGTTTTTTGACTGAGCTGTATTGGAGAAAAATTGAAGCAGCACCTAACGGAGAATGTTTTTTATTCTACTGATGATTATTTGAATATTTTAATCATTGAAGGTTGATATATAACCTCTTTCCACATTAACTTTCGTAATTCTGTATACGCATTACGACAACTAAGTTGTCATCACCAGCAGATAATTAAACAGCGTCCCACCTGGAAAACTATGGCAAAAATACCCGTACGAAAACAAATTCCGCACACCATCTGTACCGTTGAAACCCAAAACGCACACTGAGTGTGCGTTTTGACTTTGACGTAAACAGAATACGAAAATTAATGTGGAAAGGGATTATATATCAACCTTTAGTGATTAAGTTGAATGCATAAATCATTTTGTTCTGCCTTGTTTCTCTATGGATTGCATGTTCTTTCTTGTCTTGTTTATTTCTCTTTCCTTTTTCGGATACATTGTTGTTTTTGTGATTTCTCTTGTACCTCATCTCACCATAATATTATATTTTGTTCTCTTTTTTCTCTTGACTTGTCTTGTATCTATTGTAAAGGTTTTTTTACACTAATAAAGTTATTATTTTTATGAAATTCACACTATACAATCTAAATCAATTTAAAAAAATTTGACACAAAACAATTATGAATTATATATATATGATAATCTTTAAATAAATGTGCTTTCTCTTTAAACAGATGTAATACATTCTGTTTAACATAATTATAATAAATGAATTAAATTTAAGGTATTTACTGCATGAAATTACATGCGTAAACATAATCCTAAAGTATGTAAATAAGTAGTGAAATATACGAGTATGAAGCTTCTAACGGCATCACGGAATATATTTACTATAATAGTAAATAGCAGAGATTTAGTGTAAACAACTCAATGCACATAAAATTACCTATTGTATTATTAGAATTATGCACAGCGTCTTTTAATTTAATATTTAAGATAATTACTAACAGTCAGCAAAGTAAAACCGGTTACAGATGCACTTTCTTCTATGACTCAAGTTGATACCGTAAAAAATGCATTTTATGTTAGTGGAACGTGTGAACTTCAATAGATATTTACCTCGCTTATGAATTATTTTGTTTCAATGAAAGCACGATTTGCGACGACTGGCCTGAAAACTGTAAAATACGATTCAACAGTAATTTTTTCACATTGCATAAAATGCAATCATCTTTAATGATCATTTTAAGTGCAAATTGTGCATTGCTCATCGTTGGAAAGGCTCTTGCTATTTTATTGCTGCGGAGTAAATATAAATGCTAGAATATATAGAAATCACGGTGACGAAAATGAAAGAAAGTGCAGCAACGGGAAACTATTGAAAGGGAAATGGTATTGGAAGATTGATAAATAGTGTTAAAGTTTCCCTATTTAAAGTTGCAAAGCAATTGTCTGTAAAATATAAACTAGGCGGAGTCAAACTTGATTACATTTTCTCAAAATTCCATTATGATCCTTACATTTTTGTACGAGGGTTATTTTTTTAAATTAAGGTCCATCTTTTAATAAGAAAAAAATACTGTAAATATCATTAAAATATATTTATTTCCATATTTTACATACTTCATCTTCTTTTTTACATAATTTCCATTTTCGTTCAACCATTTGTCATCTTGTTCGACAAGTTTTTGAATTCCGGCGTCGAAGAAATCTGCGGCCTGTGAAGAAGCTCAATCCATAACTGCGATTCTCACTTCTTCGTCGTCATTCAACCGTCGACCACCAAGGAACTCCTTTAAGTACCGAAACACGTGAAAATCACTTGGTGCAAGGTCAGGACTCTAAGCTGGATGATCCAGTTGTTTCCATCCAAAAAACCTGATTAGACCTTGTGTTTGTGTAGAAGTACAAAGGGTACTAGGAAAGTTTTGCAATACAGCTTCGTTTATTTAATTTTGTCAAAGTAATTTCCTCTACTCTCAGTACACCTCTCCATCCTCCGAAACCAATCTTTAAACCAGTTCTGTCAAGTTTCACTAGGGAGTAAAGCAGACTCGTTTTCCTAAGCCTGCGAAAGGTTCTCATCACTGGAAAACCGCCTCCCTTTTAGTTTCATTTTCACATGCGGAAACAGTGCAAAGTCGCAGGGAGCAAGATCTGGACTGTAGGGAGGGTGTTTCAATCCTGTCGTGGTCAAATATTCGGTGCAAGTTTGGCACGGTGAGCTGGAGCATTGTCGTGACGAGAGAACCAGGTGTCCATTCTTAACTTTGGCCGCAGGTTCTTCATATATCCAATGACTTTAGGCAGGCACTGTTCAGTATACCACTTAGCTGTGACTGTCTTCTGTGTGTCCAAAACGACGGGCTCCACAATTCCACTCGATTTGAAAAATACAGCTATCATTTTCTTCTTTACAGATCGGGATTTTCTGACAACTACGGGTGTGTCCTCATCATCAAAAACCCAAACTTTGTTTTGAGCTTTGGTCGGCACTTCGTAATAGTACAGCTAAGTCTCGTCACCTGTCACAATGTTGTACACATATCGAGATTGTCCCTTATTAAACTTTTTTAGCATCTCCCGGCGCCAAGCCACAGCACGTGTCATCTGCTCTTCAGTCAATCGAGGCGGCACCCAGCGGGAACAAAGTTTCTTCACGTGCAAATGATCATGCAGAATCGAACGAATTGCTGGTGCATTTAGACTTGAAGTACCTGTTGGTAGGTCACCCGCCTGTTGTCGCATTGTCCTTACAGTAGTAACGTTTTTCTCCGCAACTGACGTTCGTGGCCTTCCCGGCCTCTCAGCATCCTCCACAGTTAAATTTCCCCTTTGGAATTCTCTATACCACCTGAATATCGTTGTGCGATGTGGACAAACATCACCTAGTGCGAGAGTCATTTCTTCGAAGCACTGGTCTATGTTTAAACCACGCACGAAATTATAACGCAAAACTGCCCTTATCTCATTTCGCGACCACGATGACATCGCAAGCACTATACACTCTCACTGCTAATGAATAACTGAGCCCATCGACACGCCGCGCCGGCTACTATGCACGTATGAACATGTCTCAGCATGCAACAACAAGCAGCTTCCTACGATTCATTGTTGCGTAATATTGCAAAACTTTCCTAGTACCCTATGTATAATCTCATAGCTGACTAATAGTTAAAGTGCACAATTGAAACTACTACTATTAGAAATGTATTGAGACTAGGAGACATTTAAATTTATTTTTGCTAATTAGTATTGATTGAAAAATGCACGTACCGTATTCGAAATCAGGTTTCCAAAAATAAATAAAATTCATGAAAGGAATATTTCGAATCACGAGGGCCTCACAAAAAATATGTTGAACAGGCTATAACCCAAATACTGGTCTCCTTTTTTGATCCGACGTATTTATTTATAGAGAGGCGATATACTTCGTCCGATAACTTTATGACTATATAAGTACGACAATAAAATTACTATACAGGCGTGGTTGCACGTTGAACTGCTTACTCACTGTGTACAAAACCCGTTTCTTCAAATGCGATATAAGAGGTCATTGTGATCGTTTTCAATTTTTACATTTTAAAGGTCAGTTGCTTGAGGTAAATGAATTAAGATTATTTCAGAAGCGCAGCCGTGAGCTTATGTACTCCTACATATGAGGATTCCGCCATTTGTTACCAACTATCTACTGTTCAGCTTTAGTCCTTGTGTATACATGAGACAGCACTAATTGAAGAAAGACGTCGTTAAGAGTAATCTACATAAACGGATATGCGTTAATGAGAGTCTGTAGGAAAATTTTCTTTCATGAAATTTGGCGATACCATACACCATTCACATACTGACAGACCTTTGTTTTATGTTTTGAAAAAAAATAGCACCTTAAAGGTTAATCTGAGTCATTAACCAGCGTTTTTGTTTTACCTGAATGTCTTTCTTCCTGTGTGTGGAGACATAAGCTAGCCTTGATACGGGACCTCATAAATTACGAAAATTATTTTCTTTTAATTTCATTTATTTCTTTGAAACTTGCACTGATACTGGGAATAATTGTATTGATTTTTACAGAGATATGTGGCGAAATGTTTGAAGAATGAAGAAGACTTCCATTTTCAAAATTCGTCAGAAATAAATAAAATTGGACTTGAAATGATACATAGTTTGTTTTACAAAAGTTTGCCCAAAATGCGTGAACTATTGTATTTTGGACAAGTTAAAATTATTTTGATCGCTTACTAATATAATTGAAGAAGCAATGTGGTAGGACACGAATTCGATATGGACAAATTACCAATAGAATTCTTTTCAATATCGTTTGACAATTCGTATCATGGGCTATCTTTGTTTTCTTAAAAGACCACGGTTATTATTCTAGCATACAATTCGTTCATCTATTCTAGATAGGTTGCAAAATGTTTGAAGAATGACACTGACTACTATTTGCAAAATTCGTCAAAAATAAAACAAAATTGAACTCGAAATGTTGCACTGTTTTTTTTACAAAAGTTTGTCCAAAATGTGTTAACCATTTTGGGCAAGTTAAAATTATTTTGATCTCTTACTAAGATAATTGAAGAAGCAATGTGGTAGGACACGAATTCGATATGGACAAATTACCAATAGAATTCTTTTTCTTCTTAATCGTTCTTATTCTATAGTAGAACGTAGGAAAGCTTTCTTTATGAATCTTCATCGAAGTCGATCTTGCACTTCTTTTACTCATACTAGATCGACTGGTTTTTTAATATCGTTCGACAATTCGTTTCATGGGCTATTTTTGTTTTCTTCAAAGACCACGGTTCTTATTCTAGCATACAATTTGTTCATCTATTCATCCATTCCAACATACAATTAGTTCATCTGTTTTTTTCTAATTCCGAACATTTTCCTCTCGTGGTCGACAAGTAACACATTTTCGTAATCAGAATTATACGAATTGGTGAATTGGAAGAGTTGCTTAGCCGCCAAGGCCATCAGACTTAAATTCCTTGAAAATAGAGAACAATTTATCACTAGAATTGTAAATAATGCGCAAACTATTTGAGCTGATACTGATTCTACTAGCAGAGGTACCTCTTCAATTCTAAGAAGAGTTACACTTATACAGTAACCGGGTAGACATTTTGAACAACTACTTCAATAAAGCGACCTCTTTTTAAATAATTTTCATGGAGATTTTTCTGCGGCTGTAAATCATACTCGCTATAGAGTTTTGGCCATATATTTATTAGATATTTTTAACTTAAAATCGTTTTAGTAACACATCTTAGGCTGTGACAATCATGCCTTGAGACACCCGTTATAATATTGTCGGAAAAAATTTTTATCATAAATTAAATTTCACAAACAACACCAATAAATAAATCATCCATAAACGATATTGAAAATAGCAGAATAACGGAAATTTTTATTTAGTGGGCGATATTTCAACAAAGGATCTACCTTTGCATGAACTAGTTTCACATCCAAGAGAAATTGCGAAGTGTTGAAAAGATAACCCATATATATGAATGTATAACGTTGTTTATTTGTATCATAACGTTAATGTCCAGGAAATAATAAACTGTACACACAAATGTGTACTTCCAATTAGTGAAAATAAAATCTTGTTTTCTAAATGAAGTTGTATTCATTGTTCTTAGATCAACGTCGTAGTTTTCGCTTTATCACACTCCTTCAGACTGAAGTTAATCTTTTAAATTATTTATCGCATATTTTAGGTCATTTATATGATCACATATTAAGACGCTATCATCTACGTATCGTATATGATTGAAATTTCTTTTATGTACGTTTATATCAGTGTTGCCAAATTTTTTAAATAAATCTTTTAACATCGTATAGAACGATTCTGGCTACAGACAGTTTCTTTCTTTATTCTTCTTCTTAGTGTTATAAATAAGGTTGAATAATCCATTAGTTAATCAGCTACAGGGAACAATTGGGAGCAAAGGCGTGCAGGCATTGCAGATAGCTTGCATCATGTCACTGACGCAAAGATGTCTCGCACAGGTGGGTTGTTAACTGTGACGTGTGTAAGTAAAGTTTGAAATCGCTTCCCTTCGTTAGAATGGTATTTATTAGTTAGTATTTATAATACCACCTATTCACCCTTCGTACGCTACTGAGAATATGAAGGTTTGTTATTATTGGACATATACTACTGTGGGCAAAAAATAGTAAGACTTTGTTCATAATTTTTAAATTCTTAATTTATTCTTCCAAATCTATTTCGTCCCCCTCAAAGTAATCCCCCCTGGCCCCAATACACTTGTGCCAACGTTTCTTCCAATTCTCGAAACAGTTGTTAAAGTCAATTTCAGGAATAGCCTTCAATGCGCGTAGCGATTCACGTTTAATATCTTCAATTGACTCAAAACGTTTTCCCCGGAACGGTCGTTTGAGTTTGCTGAATAGCCAGAAGTCACACGGAGCTAAATCAGGCGAATACGGTGGTTGCGGCACGATATTGGTTGAAAATTTGGCGAAAAACTCACGAAGAATTAATACAGTATGCGACGGTGCATTATCGTGGTGCAAAAACCAAGAGTTGTCGCCCCATAATTCTTGCCTCTTTTTACGAATAGCATTGCGCAAACGACGCATAACACTCAAATAGTATTCTTTGTTGACAGTTTGGCCGATCGGAAGGAATTCGGAGTGCACCACACCTCGATAATCGAAGAAAACTGTCAACATAACCTTGATTTTTGACTTGCTTTGACGTGGTTTTTTGGGCTTCGGCTCACCTTTGATACGATATTCGGCCTATTGATCGTCTGTTTCCGGGTCATAAGCGTAGATCCAAGTCTCATCTCCAGTTATGATGACTTTCATTTTGTCTTGATAGTCGGAAAGCATTGTTTCATAGACGTCAATGCGACGCTGTTTTTCGAAAAAATTGAGTGATTTTGTAAGAAATCGTGCTTTCACTTTTCTTAGGCCCAAATGATCTTTCAAAATGGTTTTCACTGATCCTTCCGATATTCCAACGATGCCAGTAAGGTCTTTGACTGTTAATCGTCGATTCTCAAGCACCAATTCCTTGATTCTATTGACGTGTTGATCATCAGTTGATGTTGATGGCCGTCCTGGACGTGGTTCGTCATCAACGCGTTCTCGACCCTCATCGAATAATTTGTACCAATCAAAAACACTTGCTCGCGACAAACAATTATCACCGAAGGCCCTTTGCAACATTCTGAACGTTTCGGCACAAGAAATTTGATTCCGTACACAAAATTTAATGGAACTTCTTTGTTGAATAATTTCACTCATTGAAAAAATCGCCGAATGCACTTTTTGTACTTCAGAAAGACAAGCGTATACTAAACACTAATGATTATTTTGATGTGACATTTGGCACAGATGTCACTGACAGTCATACCAACCTAGAATAAAAATATTTCGACGAATGGGTTTTCGCGCGAAATTTAAATTAAAAAGTCTTACTATTTTTTGCCCACAGTAGTATTCGTTTAGTTTATATGTTGCCATTGCTTTCATTTTTATGTTCCTGAAAATAACTGGAATTGATCTATTTCAGCGAAATTAGCGTTTTGATTTGTTGGGGAGAGTTAGGGAGATTGATTTATGAAGGGACAAATTTCTTGATGTTTTGTTCAACTGGAAACCAATATGATTTTCAAACTTGGAAAAACAGAAGATACATAAGTTTACTATTAATTTTTTTCAAAATCTTTGAAAAATTGTGTCTTAAGAGGTTCAGTATGACAATAGTCTTAAGAAAAGTATACCTAGATTATCTGTTTGGGTTCCTCGGCAATTACGATACGATAGAGTAAATATCCAGACTAGAAAATCAAAGTAACAAGTATTTGAGTGTTAAAGGATATTGCTCAGTAGTTTGTCTCGACCTGTCTTGAGCTTTCGATAAGTTAAGGCATTATACAGTTAACCCCTTGCCTTATCTGTTATAGTAGTCACAATTCACTCGGTATTGCAATTTCGGAAGTTACCAAGTCACCTTTTCGCCATCGGGTCATTCCAGAAGTTGTTATTGCTCCTAAGTATTAATTTTCGTGAGTTGCTGGAGCAGTGGAAAATTTCGTCCTTGCTTCAGTGTTTGATAATGTAAAAGTAGTTCCTTCAAGACACTTGAAGAGGAAGGTTCTCACATTTCTTCATGAAACGATAGCGATATACGAAACCATCAAAGCTATGAATTTTTTAGTTACTAACCTGCAGGTCATTTTGATGGAGCCTGTGATTGATTAACTTATTCACTTAAGGTTGATATATAACCCCTTTCCACATTAATTTTCGTATTCTGTTGTCATCAGCAACAGGTAATTAAACAGTGTCGCACCTGAAAAACTACGGCAAAAATCCGTTCACGATCTATACCGTCGGAAGCCAAAACGCACACGTAACAGAATACGAAAATTAATGTGGAAAGGGGTTATGTATCAACTTTAAATAATTACTAAGCCGTGTTGGATAAAATAAAAATCTAAATAATAAACGCAGTTGCCTTTAGTTCAAGTGGATAAGTTCTGGTCTTTTTAAAAAACAAAGACAACTACTGTGGGGCGGCATTTTATCAGTCAATGTAGTCGAAACATTCACTCTACACATCGCCAAGCAAGGTATCTGCTAAAACAGCACATTTACGTCATTCGTCAGTTGTCATTAATTTTTCGATACAAAATAGATTTCTTTTTTACCTTCATATTTTGCGTAATCACTTAATTTTGGACTGTAAGATGACTTTTTGTTCTACCAATTGTATTTGTTGACGAAAGGAAAGTGTTTTATATCAACTGAAGACATTGAATGGTAAAGAGCTTCGGTACTTTTGCCAAGGAATAAACGACCTAAAAAATATTTAATGCTTCACTTTGATGTCTAAATTATTCTTTTTCTAGGTACATTTTGTTGGAGACTGTGGTTAGTTGAACGACTCAAAAGAGGTAAAAGCCCTTACCACATATATGTTCGTATTCTGTGTATGTATTTCCACAACTAAATAACTATATACATAGTCGAATGATTCCCAGTATTTTTTACTACGATCTTAAAAGATTTTACCCGTAATCTAAAGATAACTTTTTAATCTTTAAATAAATGAAGATAAATTTAATAGACATTGTTGTCATCATTAGGAGACTATTAAATACAGCACCAGTTTAATAATGAGGAAAATTACTTCAGTACAATTGGTTCTTTAGAAACAGTGAACCAAAACCATTCTTTTACGTATGTGTATATCAGGTTGTTACATATGAAATGTCCGATTTTGTAAGGAATAAAAAAAGTCTAAATTTAAAAAAATGTAAATATTTATTCTGCAAAATAGTCTTCATTTACATCAATAGTTTGTTGCCAACGGCCTGGAAGCTGAAAAATTCCCTTTAAAAAGAAATCTAGGTTTTGACGGCTCACATATTACTCAAACACTGCTATTACAGACTCCCGGTCAGGGAAGTCCCTATCTTTAAGTGATTGTCTAAACTTTGGAAAAAACGAAAATCAGTTGGCGAAAGGTCAGGTGAATAAGGTGGGTGAGGGAGAATTTCGTAACCAAATTCCGAAAGCTTTTGGATTGTCTGACGTGCAACATGAGGTCTTGCATTATCATGAAGAAGTATGGGTCCATGTCTATTGACTAGTGAGGGCTGCAAGCGGCTCAATTTTCCATGCATAGTTTCCAGTTCGGCACAATAGGACGCTGCCGTGATGGTTTCATCAGGTTGCAAAAACGAATAGTGAATAATACCTTTACTGGTCCACCATACAGTCACCATAATCTTTCGCGGGTGAAGTGATGCTCGTGCATGCTGTCTTGGTGCTTCACCTCGATCTAACCATTGTCCTGACCGTCTCCCATTATCGTAAAGTATCCACTTTTCGTCACACGTTACCACTCGATGAAGGAACGGTTCAACTTTCTGTCGATTAGCCAAAGAGGTAGCCACCTCTAATCGACGGAGCTTATTGGCTTCCGTTAATTGGTGCAGCACCCATCGATCGAGTTTCTTCACTTTGCCAATCGAAGAAAGGTGACGACTAATGGTGGCAATGGACACTTGAAATGTTTCTGCAAGGCTACGCACTGTTATCGACGGATTACTTTCAACTTCTACACGCAACTCGTCGTCATTAACGGTGCTACGCGCATATCCGCGAGGCTCATTTTCCAAATAAAAATTTCCCTCGCTGAATTTTTTAAACCATCGCCGTAATGTGCGTTCATTACACGTGGTTTCACCGAACGTCTGATTAATTTCTCGCGTTGCTGCAGCTGCATTTAATCCCTTTTTAAATTGAAAGAGGTAAATTGCCCGAATATCTCTTGCCGACAGCATTTCCATAGGCGAGACAAGGACAGGTGTATTAATCTTTCCAAGAAATGGAACAGGTACACACTTTAAAATAAATACCCTTTTCTACAAATACAATAATAATTTTCACCAAAAACATACACGTCTTCACACAGGTGTGATTCAGTTCAGACTGAAAGAAAAAACGGACATTACATTTGTAACAACCTGATATGTAGATACGACTTTTTAAAATTTTTCTTTAGCATATTTTATTTACAGTTGGAGACTGTGGTTGGTTCAACTAATCAAAAAAGGTAAATAGAACCCCTTACCACATCAATGTTCGTATTCTGTATATGTATTTCGACAATAATTTGTCATCATTAGCACATTATTGAACACAGTGTCACACCTGGATCAGGCGTAAAGCTCGCACAGAAAATTCCGTGCTCTACTTTCTCCCAAAACCGAACACACACTGGTTTTACAAGTAATCTATTTGATGGGTTTTTCGTCAAAGCCAGTGTGTGTTCTGTTTTGGTGGAAAATAGTCCGCGAAACTTTCTGTGTGAACTTTACTGCAGATCCAGGTACGACATTATGTTTAATAGTCTACTAGTGATGACAACTTAGTTATAATACTTACATAGAGTACGAACATTAATATAGGAAGAGGTTTTTTTACCTGATATGTTCTTTTCGTGTTGAGAAAGAATATTTTTGAATAAATAAAATGGTTTTTGTCATAATTTTCTGGCTATTTACATTTTTTAAAGCCGTTACTAGGGCAGCGTGTTGTTCATATGAAAATATAATAAACATTCTATCGTGTATTTTACACGTCTTTACAGAAAGAATTAATTTGATTAAAAATTAAACAAATAGTGTTTGCTCGTACTTTGTTAATAACTTTATTAATAATAGAGAGATAAAGGACGCTCCGATCGTACAAGGATATTTCAGCTCTTTGTTGAAGTAATGCATTTTGCGGTGAGAGCCGATGATATATGTGACGGCATCATTGAATGGGATCTTGCACTGTACAGTTGACGGGCGCTTACAGTGGCGCACGTGCACGCCGCCCAGGTCAAGCACCGCGGGGGCAATGCATTCATTTTTATGAAAATCTAAGGACGACCACTCGCAGTTCAATGATTCTTCGCCCAGACAATTCTGCAAAAAAATACCTTGAATCGATGTGTCGGAGATTCCGATCTTTCATTGGTTCAACAGTCCGATTGCAGTAATATATGGCATATCATTATTTGTCCTGGGCGATTTTATTTAATTTTTTTTTAATCGAAAAAGGGTATAGAGAGAGAGAGAGAGGTAATGAGAGAGAAAAAAAACATTAGTTCAGTCATCGGTGGTCGGTCAGAATAAAGAGGTCAAAAACCCCATTGTTCTGTGTGAGATCGTCGACAGTGTTTATATTTTTAGATAAATCTTAGAGAAGAGTGCATAGCATGTATTACTTCAGGGACAGGCGGGGTGGCAGACTCACTTCTTTTACTACTGCATACTTTTCTCGGCAACCGCGAAGATTCCACAAAGATACTAGCTTGTGTTCAACATAAATAAAACGCATTTAGAACTTATGTTAACGACTTCTTAAAGATTAGTGGGAGCCGAAGCCTGTTTAATACCTGTCTTTTGTGATATAAAATTTTCCCGGAGTTTTAAAGTAAAGAAAAATCTACAAATATATATATGTAAATGATGTCTGCAAATACTTTAAATATTGAAAATATGTATTTGAAAATAAACGACTACAAAAATTAAGATATGAAATTTTATCCTGCACGTTATTTTCTTTTTCTTTCAGTGTCAGACATCTGCTGTGCAAGTTTTAGTTGAACGAGATGAGAACGAATATTTCTAACGTTCTTAATTCTCCTCTTTACGTTTCCAACTAATAAAAATATACGATATTCACCTATATAATGATCTTTCGAATGTATTGGGTTGGCAACTAAGTACTTTCGGGTTTGTAGTATAAAATAAAACACTTTTTTTTTAAACAAAGAATAGTTTTTAATCAATTATATATTTTCCATTTTGCTCAATGACCTTTTGCCATCTTTCTTTCAGCTGCATGATTCCGCGCTCATAAAATTTCTGGTCCTTATCAGCAAAAACCTGAACCAGGTGCGAGTGAAGGTCATCGTCATTTGTAAAAGTTTTACCATTCAAAGAATTCTGCAAACTTCGAAATAAATGGTAATCAGATGGTGCTAGATCAGGGCTGTATGGGGGATGTGGCATCGCTTCCCAGCCAACCTCCAATAGTTTCCCACGAGTTGCCAAAGATGTGTGAGGCCTTGCGTTATCTTGGTGGAAAACTACATCTTTTCGATTTGACGATTTTGCCCGTTTTTCTTTGATTGCTTCATCCAGTTTTATTAATTGTTGACAGTAAACTTCAGAATTGATCGTTTGGTTCCTTGGAAGCAGCTCAAAAAACACAACACCTTTGTAATCCCACCAAACTGACAACATGATCTTTTTTGGATGCAATTCAGCTTTCGAAGTGGTTTGAGCTGGTTTATCGTGTTTGCTCCATGATGGTTTTCGAACTATGTTACTGTACAGGACCCATTTTTCATCACCAGTGATGATTCTTTTTAGGAAAGGGTCGGTTTCATTTCGTCTAAGGTGCATATCGCAAAAGTTGATTCTTTGTGTTAAATGAATTTCTTTCAATTCGTGAGGTACCCAAATATCAAGCTCCTTAACTAGCCCAAGATATTTTAAATGTTTTTCAATTGTTGTGTGCCATACATGTAGCCTCTTCGCAACCTCTCGAACAGTAATATGACGATCCTCTTCAGTTATGATTTTGATTTGGTCATCATCAACTTCAGTAGGCCGACCAGAACGTTGCTCATCTTTGAGGGAAAAATCTCCAGAACGGAATTTTTTATACTAATTCTGACACGTGCGCTCTGTTAAGCAATTAGGACCATAAATTTCACATATCTTTTTGTGAGCCGCAGTAGCTTTCTTTCCTTTATACGGAAATAAAATAGTAAAATATGTCGAAAATGTTCGTTTCTGCACTCCATTTAAAACTAACCCACAACTAATAGCTTTATTAAAAATCACGCACTACTTGCTTCTGAAGTTACGTCAATGTGACTAGTATCATGCGACAAACGGTAAAGTACAGCACTACCATATGTTATACAAAAAAGAAAGCAACGCTCTCTATCAGTAAAAACCGAAAGTACTTAGTTGCCAACCCAATAGATTGATCTTTTTAAAACATTTTGCTGATTTATTCTAAAATAAGTTAAATAAAACCTCTTTCCACAATACTTTCGATACGGTGATTATCTCCTGAAAATGACAACTTAGTTGTGGAAATGCGTATAGAGAATACGAATATTACTATCAATCGCTGCGGAAAAAACTTAAAATTTAGTTACAAAAAGAAAACAATTTTTTTGTTAAATCTCGGTAAATGTGTGTTGGATATTCCAAATTATATTTCCATGCATCCCGCTGAAGGTATTTTTCGAAATTTTCACTAAATAACATTCATCTTCGATATTTCCTTCAGTCGTCGATTCAATTGTTGGGCTTGAACATTTTTCATTTTAACATCCTCCTTGCTTTCACCATTAAAGTATCTGATGAACGCCTTAGTTTGATATATCTCCATAATAAAATTTGACAAACCAATACTTATTAGTTAGTAACGACTCCTTTGCTATAAATACTGCACTTTTTTTTAAATATCTCCACATAGCTTTGCTTTTGTTTGACCTTACATAACGTAGCATATCAAATATATTAGATCGCTTCTTCTCGCTGTCCAGGTCGGAACCGCGTCTTTAACACTGCTATTTAACTCGTTCACGTTCCTATGTCTCGTTCACTTTTACAAGAGACATCTTCAGGGATGTTGCAGGTCTTGTCAATGTTACAATGAATTTGAAGGTTCGTCAGTTAGAGATTGGTTTTGTATTGTATAGGTTTCAGGTCACTAGAACGTTGTGTTTATGGTGAATTAGTTTTGATAAAAGAGATTTTTAGATATTGCCCAAGAGGACATGCTTTAATATGGTTAAAATAGTTGAAATCCTTTGAAATTTCTATGAATTTTCGAATTTTTCGTTCGTAATAATATAGGTTGCGAGATAGAATCTAGTCAGAATCAAATTAAATTCGATGTCTGGTTTCACCAATACATACTATTACGCCAGCATTAAATCCTATAAACACGGGGGGGGGGGGTTCTAAATGGTTATGGCTTTTAACATTGAAAGAGCCTCACAGTGTGGAATGGGATTTGAGGATGGTTTCGATGTTGCTTAAACCCATTTTCACCTGCGAGAACAACATTTAGGAACCGAAATGAATTTATACCTTCCTGGAAATCATTTCATAAAGGAATCAAAAGAATATTTTCAAGGAAAGTCACGAAAGTTCGCGGTCAACATACGTGGTCTACGAATAAGAACGAAATACTCCTAGAAAGATCCCGGGATTCGAGAAAGAGCTTGTTCCACAAGAACACTCACAATAACTAACAGGTGTATATAAGCAGTCGGGATCGTACATCGAGGATCATTAGTGATATTGACATTGATACTTGAAGATCGTAGTAATCAGGGTTAATTATGCAGTATTTGTAATAAAGATTATTTCCTAACAGAATCGCATATAAATGGAAATTATTTAATTGTGTTATTGTTAATAAAAATCAGAAAGTTATTTCTGCTACTTCAACGTTTGGTTATACTGTCGCTAAAGAATTATGTCGATAAATACGAAACAACAGTGTTATTGAAGCGATGAAATACCTGTATTTAAAAAGAAGGGGTGTCTCTATTGAATAATACATTTTTATCTCTGCTTTATTCTATTGTTTTTATGCCTAAGCCTTGAATATAAAAGCAGATATTTGTATTTTATAAATGTGACATAACGGACGATGTCGTTTTAAAATGGTCATAGATACATTTATGTAATCTGTATATATTTGACTTTGAAAACAGCGGTAACACGACTCAACATACCATCAAATTACAATAATTACATATTCAGTAAGATACTGATGTTTAATATATGAACCACGGTGAACGTTTAAGCTCAGTCTAAAAAGCGATATCTCGGAGTTAACGTCCGCTTTAAAATTAAGGAAAAAATATCTCTCCAACATTTAATTCGTTATTTTATCTATTGCAGATGTTTCTTTACTTATTAACAATCGCGATATTGTTTCTTGTGTGGTTTTGGAACCGGCGACAAGGTCTTCCTCCGGGACCATGGAGTTTGCCTGTAATAGGATACCTACCATGGTTGAATCCCAAAGCACCGCATGAAACTTTAACGGAGTTGTCTAAGAAATACGGGCCGATATACGGATTATTCTTAGGAAACGTTTACACGGTAGTTTTAACAGATCATAGATTAATTAGAAAGACACTGGCTAAAGATTCGACAACCGGAAGGGCACCTCTGTACCTGACTCATGGGATCATGAAAGGAAACGGTAAGTAATTTGTTATATCTAACGAGAAACTCTGGCTTTGACATTATGATGTTTAATATTTGTATGTTAATCTTGGTTAAATTCTCGTAAATAGTATTTTGTCTCCGTACGTGGAATGTCTTTTAAGTATTGCATAGTGGGACATAGAAGGCGGCGCTAATCAAATGTCAATACTAAAAATTAACATTAATCTTCAAGGTTACAGTGCGATACGTGTAGTGTAGTTAGTTGAAAAATGGAATGAAACCCAGAATATTTTCGCGAAATAGTTTTTTATAATTTTCGAAGACAATTATTTCAATAAGAATGCCTCGCCGAGTTGGTTTCCGTTTTCGGCAATGAAGCACTACATCAGTCAACAATTTCTCGTTGGTATGGAGAATTTAAATGTGTACGGATTAGTTTTAGCGACGATCCAAGAGGAGGTTTACGAAAAACGGCAGTTACTCAGGAAAATGCACATCAATGAAGATTGACCTGTGACATATCGCTTGATTGAATTATTATTGGGGATTTCAAAGACCTCGATTCGAAAAATTTTGCATAAAGAATTGTGTGTAAATAAATTAGTTTCCCGTTGGATACCGCATTTGTTGACCGAAGAACAGAAAGCAGAAAGGGTGAATTGGTGTCAAAAAACTTTAAATCGCTTCAACGCCGGAAACTCTAAAAACGTGTTCAACATTAGTGGTGATGAATCTTGGATTTACTCATATGAGTTAGAAAATAAACGCCAGTCGTCTGTTTGGGTGTTCCAAGGTGAAGAAAGGCCGACAAAAGTCATTCATTCCCGAAGTGTCTCCGACAAGATAGTCCAGCGTTTGTCTCGAAAACAGTTCATGTAGCAACAATTCTTCTACAAAACCAAAGAACTATTACTGCCGATTAGTATACAACCAATGTTTGCCACAAATCATCGTTGAGCTCGAAAAACCAACCCGGAACGCTGAGTTATCCTTCACCAAGACAATGCAAGTTCGCTCACAGTACATAAGATAATTGAATTTTGAACGCAACGAAAACTGTAGAAAAAGGAGCCGTCGATGCGTTCAAAAACTCAATTTTGACTGCACCAACAAATGAGTGGAACAGCTGCTTCCAGAGTTGGTTCTAGCGTAAAAGTACAGTACTCTTCGTGGAGAACACTTCGAAAAACAATGAAGTCTTTAAAAGCTATCTACTGTTTTACTTCAGTTTTGTATACAAAACTAAAAAGATAACTCAATGCGTCTCGTTAGATTTTAGAAGAAATAAGGAATGCAATACATATCAAAATTTTAAAGCTACTGTATAAATTTAAACTTTTTAAAATGGATTGTCTCCAAGGGTTGAGCGATTTGGGTAAAAAGTAGTTTGTATTTTACTAGTTCAGAACTACTACTTTACATAATACAAGGGTTAAGTTCGAAAATTGTTATTTTATTGCAACAAACTTAAAAAACTAAGTCAAAATGTGAACTTTTAAATGTGTAAATAGATTATCTCCAAGGTTTAAATGATTTTGCTATAAAACGTAGTAAGTTTGTATTTTATTAATTTAGAACTATTCCTTTATACATCATATTTGATTCGGCCCGCGAGACATTCGTCTTATTATTTCATGTCTGATATCTATCACTAAAAATTATGAACACTGCTTCAAAACACTACTGTTAAACGCGGCCCGCGAACGTATTTGCACATTAAAGTTTGGCCCACAACATGTCAAAGGATGCCCATACCTGCTTTACATAATTAATTCCATCGCTCCCTAGAAGATGGCGCTGTACCACTGTAGCTTTGACACATCCTGCACGTAACTTCTTTACCGTCCGCAAGATGTCACTACTATACATTCAGCATGGCTGTAAATAGCGTAGTAATAATACGTAATTCACTTCACGCACATCGACTATCTCCACCGCAATGAAATGTCCTTGACACTTGCCCGTAAGTACCAACCGAAATTGCGAAAGTAGCGAAGTCCATTCCCGCGCCCTGCACCAAAGATATATCACTCGTCGACCAGTCCCAATACGAAAATTTGGGCGTAATTCAAAACTGTAGTATGTTGGCTTGAGGAGCTATCTAGGTCTTGGCCTTTGGGTTTTAGTGGAGGAGTCAGTAGGTCTCTTAGGCTGAAAAGCTCGGATACTTTGCATTAGATCAACGTGCATCATCACCTTACGATTTTCATTTTAAAGCTGATGGATCATCTCGCATGTTTTATTCTTCAAAGACAGTAGTGATGCCACTGCGAACTTGTTATATTTCGGAAAAGTCGCCATTCAATTGAAAATACATTTCAAATAAAAAATTTTTGAATTAACCCTTCGCGTAGTTCTTATGGTAATAATCATCGTTTGTTTGTTTATAAAGGAACGTTGCAATTACATTAAGATATCTTTATTTTATGCAGGGATATGATATCCTTCACGATTAATTCTCGTCATTACAGTGTGCAGCTGGGAAACCTTCGCTTCAATTTTAATAAATTAGGAATATTTTCAAAACTAACATTTCTTTTGAGATCCTTACAGTAACTATTACATGCACAATTACTTATCGCAGTAATAAATTATTGTTTTATAAGTCGTGATCGATTCATTACCGTAAATAGCTTTTTCTTTTGTGTTCTTCTAGTAGCAAATATATTATAAACCAATTGACAAATTGCTATCGTTACGCGATGCATATATATTCTGTTGTAAGCCAAAGAACTATCCTCGTGAAGGAGTAAACGGATGACGAAGCTACTCTGGCATACTAACCTACTCGCCCGAAATCGGCGACCACAACACCGACGCAAAGCAATATCTTCATCAGTTCAGAGTAATAATATCCATAAGGAATGTTGCGGTTGTAGAAGAAAAACTCGAAGTGTCTCAGTAATACCCACAAAATTATATTATCACATTTAGATCGTTTTCAAAACGATTCGATCTAAGTTATTGTTCCAATATTTAACGCGTCACTAACTTTGACAAAAAGCTCTGTCCGATAAACTGTTCAATAGAAAGTCGCATGATATCTATGTAGGTTCCTTATAGCACTTTACCGCATAAATCTACTTTTGCGGGGTATGCGAAATAACTGTTTCTCGATGTGTTTTAGAGATTTCGAATGGAGTGTAAACTATAATAATAAAATAGATTTCGCACTTCCACGTTAAGTTCTATTTTATGAGAAATATTTTTTGCTAGATCTACCGAAAAGTTACTATAAATTAAAAACTATTTCTTAGATATTCTATTAGGAGGGTTCAAATTGTTTACCTCTACATTTGAGACATAGGCAAATTCCATAATACAGCCAGCAAGATTGGCTGTGTTTGCAAACCATAAAGACGCCTCTCGTTTGTTATGTTAACCCGGAAATGACACAACCAATGCTACCATGGAAAATTTATATAGTATTTCTAATTAGTCATCATGAGTATAAGTAGGTAAAATTCATAGAAGGTTCGTGAAGTTTAAAAATGGTGAATTCACTTTGGATAATGATTTTCGAAGATTGTTAATGCGGTTTTATGGCTACAATCGTAATAAAATTTTTCAATATACATATGTCGTTTTAAATAAATGAAAAACAGCATTTAAAACGTGCGTTTTATTAGAAGAAAAAAAAATGTTTCGATGTTTACCTTTCTTCAGACACATTATTTAATGTAATTAACTACAGTTAAACACAAAAGAGTATTAGATGATATCGGAAAAAGGGCAATTATATTCGATCTACTTAATAGAGGCAAAAGCTCTCATATTCTGCAAAAATGATTGCATACGCTAAGAACTGGAGAAAAATGAAAGAAAATCGTGATGAAATGAAAAACTAGCCTTAGAGAAGATAGAAATATTATAACTTGTATAAAGAAGACACCGTTCATAAGCTCAACTGCAATTAAAAGTGAGTTACACCTTTGTATATGCACCTTTACAAAGTAGATTGTCGTTTGCTTATGAACACGTACAATGGGATGAAAAAAGGTGGCGTAATATACTGTGACCCGATGAATCTAAAATAGTTTTATTTAATTTCGGTGCGTACCAACAACACGTACGAAGTCCACTATTGACAGCATTTTAAACTCAGTTCACCAAAAAGACGGCTAGATTCGGAGGCTTAAGCGTCATGCTGTGGGGGTGGTTTTCGTGGAATGGCGTAGGCCCTTTACACAAGATAGAAGGCGTAACGAACGTTAATGCCTATGTGAACATATTACAAACTGTGCTTCTGCCATATGCAGAGGAATAAACGCCACTAAAATGGTTGTATATGTAGGATAACGATCCGAAGCATATTTCTCGTAAAGCGAAAACATGCTTTCGAGATAATAACGTTCCCGTTTTGGGTTTGCTGGCACAACCGCCAGACTTAAACCCCATTGAAAATTTATGGTTGGTGTTGAGAAAGACTGTATCTGCTGCTAAACTACAAAATATTGACTATCTAAGGAGACTATGTCAAACCGAATGCAATCAATTTAGCAGAGACCTGTAGGCAACTGGTGAACTCGTTTCCCCACAGGTGTCAAGACATGAAAAACAATGAAGGTCGAACAATAAGATATTAAGTGTTTCAATCCAATTGACTAAGTAAAGATGACATTTAGTTAGTATTTTGACATGATTGCTATTTTAATGCATAACTATTTTGTTTGTCCTAGAATATAAAGTTTTATTTTCTCTTTGGTATTAAAAAACCTATTTGTTTGTTAGTAGTTATGTAAAATGTTCGAATAAAGAGTTCAATAAAATTGAAGACCACTGTTATTTTTATTCACATGACTGTATATATATATATATATATATATATATATATATATATATATATAATGCGTAATATATATATATATATATATATATATATATATATATATATATATATATATATACATATTACGCACATTACCATATCCATTTAAGTACAATTCAGACATGCTCCGACTGCCAATGTTTTGTTTACGTGGTATAAACACCATCCTACATGATCTCGGCAGATATATTTTCGTGTGCATCGTTAACCTTTGTGTGATAGAAATTGTACATATATGAACATTGATAATAAAATGTACTGATATTTCTTCTATTATTTCAAACTTTACTCGCATATCGTAAATGTGAATTTTATATCTAATTGAATGATTTAAATTTTTTTGGACTAATAATGCAATTACGCAAACATACTTTTAGGGATGATTATAAAATGAACAAACGTTTGAGAACGCGGAGATGATAGAAACTGAAACAAACAAGTGGTTGCACCTTGGTTATTGACTCGGTGTCCCTGGCCGCCAACTGTGTTACAAACTAAGTAAACATCTCTTATCATTAAGCAAGGGCGGTCATTGTTTTGCCAATGTTCCGGAATCTAAATTTTTAAAAATGTCCGGCCATTACTAAACAGTGTGATTGAACCCTCGAGGTAATACCTTGACACACTATCTCTGCGAACAACAATTTCAATGCTCGAATTGTAAAGAATGTATTATAGTTTAAAGTATGTGACAACACGTTTATTTGCTTATTTATCAATTTTTATTAGGGAATCGTAACGATAAGGAACATCGAAAGTTTGTAATTTGACAATTTGCTAATTGTAATCGTTTTTTGCTTATACTTTTAACTGTAATTTAAAAGTATAAGCAAGACAATCATGAAAATTCCACGTAACAAAAGTGAAGAATAAATAACGCGCGAATTAGCAACGTCCGATTAGCCAGATCGACAAAGCTTTTCTTAAAAGATGAACAGTTCGTGCTTGGCAACAGAACGAGCGAGTATAAAGGAAACATGAGATGCCCGAAGCTACCCTTCTTTATCTTCTTTTTCTCTTACTATTATCTGCACACGAGATTTCTTTTTTTAACGGTGCTGTTTTACGCATTTTGACTTTGTAACCTTTGCTATATTTAATGAATTATTAAGAAGTCAATAAATATAAAATTAATCTGATCAGAACGATCCGAAATCGTTCGAAATAAAACAGAATGAATATTGTATATTTCGAACGCGATTTATTAATATTCGTATTTATATTTTAACCTATTACTAGCGAGACTGCCCGATAATTCAGTATATACGAGGTGAGTTCCGTAAGCCCTTGCCAAGGCAAAAGAGCGCACCTATAGTGTAATTTCAAAGTATTATTTGCAATCAATTAAGTAAAAGCGTGTTCGGGTTAATTTACATAAACATTTATTTTTAAAAAATTTCAAGTTTTATTCCATCAGAACAAAGATGATATTCTAACAATAATATGTCCAGTCAGCACCAGAGTTGATAATTACGTGCCATCTCCGAGGCATGCTTTCAACCAAGTTGATACTTCTTCCATGAAACTTATGCTTGATATATGCCCATACATTCTCAATCTTATCTTTCCACTCTTTGCAAACTTTTCTGCGATATTGGAATCGTTGATAGTTACCTGGCATCTCCGAGGCGTATTTACAACCAAGTTGATACTTCTTCCACGAAGCTTATTCTGGATATATGCCCACGCATTCTCAATCTTATCTTTCCACTCTTTGCAAACTTTGCTGCGATGTTGGAATCGTTGATAATTACCTGACATCTTCGAAGCTTTCAACCAAGTTGATACTTCTTCCACGAAACTTATGCTTGATATATGCCCATATATTCTCAATCTTCTCTTTTCACTTTTTGCAAAGCTTGTTGCGATGTTTGGAATCGTTGCCTCCTCTAGGATTCAATCCTCGTTTTTCTTGATGAACCAACGTTTGGTAATAAGTAGCAATGATTTCTTTTAAATCTCGAGCATCTTCTGAACGTTGAGGGTGCAGGTAAGCAGATACGGAGCTCCAAAACTCAGATTCGAGAAGCAAACCCAAAGATGCACTGTTACTGAGTGTTTAATGGTCCTATGTTTCAACCTGTTGGTAGACGTTGAGCAGGTCCGTGGGACGATAAAATATCTTCAAACGGAAGCTTCGTCCGAAAAAATTACATTGCTCCAATCACCTAACAAAGGCTTCTTCACCGAACTACGCCATTTGATTTAATGAGCACGGTGTTGTATTTATTATATCACTGCACTCACTTACTGACAAACAACTTCAATTTTCTCATGTACTTAGCAGTGGCTGCATGGGAAATTTTCGAACCTTTATATGTTTCTCTGTCTCTGAACGATTTATATGTTTTTCTATCAAGAATTCAATGCCAACTGATACCTTTTACCAACTGTTAGCTATGCCAAACATGCTTTTGCCTAATTGATTGTATATTAGTCAATCGTAATGTTTTTGACAGTTATTTGAGTTAATTATTTTAATTTGGGGAAAATTGGATGAAAGACAATTTTCGAAGTATTCAAGTACTTTTTGAAATGTACAACATCACAGAGAAATAAAGCCAAGCTGAACAAATATTATGGTGAGTCTGCTTCATCAATTAGAAGTGTGTTTAAAAGTGACTTAATAGCTTAGTGCCATATGGGTGTGAATGACGGCAAATGTTGAGGAACGCGGAAAATTGAAAGTACATGGAATTGCTAATTGCAGTAGGACAGGACAGTATGTATTTTGCACGTACATTTACACCTGACAAAAAAAATCGTCTAGATGGATGTCGCGTTTACACGTAATTGAAAAAAAACGTATTCGAATAAACCTACATATGTAAACTCAGTTTGGAGCTATTTCAACATAGTTTACTGGAATGTATGCGTTATTTTGCGGCGTAGAAGAAAATTGGGTACATTATTATAGTGAAATTAAATGAAGTGTCAGAGCCATGGGGATTGCAGTCGGGGAATCTGATCCAGAGAGGGCTAAAACGGTTTCATTAGCTAGAAATGTCATGGTCACTATTTTCTGGGTTTAAGCTATAAACTGTAGGGATTTTTTAAAACTATTTCTCTGTTATTATATATTTACTGCGACTAGTTTCATGTATTAGGACATTATCCAGCAAGTACAATACGTGTTATAATCTCCTTTACATAGAAAACCGAAGAGCAAAAATTAAATCCACTTACGACTACTGCACTGAAACGGTTCTCGGTTTCAGTGCAGTAGTTTAGCCCTGAAGATGTCCCATACAAATGGGTACGAAGCGTCGGCAGATATACAAGTGACGCGGTTCCAGCCCGGAAGCCCAGAAGCAGATTGTTATAAACTCAGTTCTGTTTTTTTCCCACACGAATGTTTGTATTCTGTATACGTATTTTGACAACTAAGTTGTCGTCATCAGCAGATAATTAACCAGTGTCGCATTTGGAAAACTACGGCGCAGTGAACGTTTTGGCTTTCAACAGTACAGATCGTGAGTGGAATTTGTTTCATACAGGTATTTTTCTGTAGTTTCCCGGGCGCGACATTGTTGAATTATTTGCTGATGATGACAACTTAGTTGTCGAAGTACCTACACAGAATACGAAAATTAATGTGGAAAGGGGTTACAGCTTTTAATGTTTTCCTATTATTTATATTTATAGATATTTCGAAGAAAGGTCTGTTATCGATAAATAATCTCGTATGTATTGGGTTGGCAACTAAGTACTTTCGGTTTTTACTGATAGAGAGCGTTGCTTTATTTTTTGTATAACGTATGCTAGTGCTGTACTTTACCGTTTGTCGCGTGATACTAGTCACATTGACGTATACGTAACTCCAGAAGCAAGTAGTGCGTGATTTTTATTAAAGCTATTAGTTGTGGGTTAATTTTAAATGGAGTGTAGAAACGAACATTTTCGACATATTTTACTATTTTATTTCCGTAAAGGAAAGAAAGCTGCTGCGGCTCACAAAAAGATATGTGAAGTTTATGGTGCTAATTACTTAACAGAGCGCACGTGTCAGAATTAGTATAAAAAATTCCGTTCTGGAGGTTTTTCCCTCAAAGATGAGCAACGTTCTGGTCGGCCTACTGAAGTTGATGATGACCAAATCAAAGTCATAATTGAAGAGGATCGTCATATAACTGTTCGAGAGGTTGCGGAGAGGCTACATGTATCGCACACAACAATTGAAAAACATTTAAAATGTCTTGGGCTAGTTAAGAAGCTTGATATTTGGGTACCTCACGAATTGAAAGAAATTCATTTAACACAAAGAATCAACTTTTGCGATATGCACCTTAGACGAAATGAAACCGACCCTTTCTTAACAAGAATCATCACTGGTGATGAAAAATGGGTCCTGTACAGTAACATAGTTCGAAAACGATTATGAAGCAAACACTATAAACCAGCTCAAACCACATCGAAAGCTGAATTGCATCCAAAAAAGATCATGCTGTCAGTTTGGTGGGATTACAAAGGTGTTGTGTTTTTTGAGCTGCTTCCAAGGAAACAAACGATCAGTTCTGATGTTTACTGACAACAATTAATAAAACTGGATGAAGCAATTAAAGAAAAACGGTCAGAATTGTCAAATCGGAAGGTGTAGTTTTCCACCAAGATAATGCAAGGCCTCACACATCTTTGGCAACTCGTGGGAAACTATTGGAGCTTGGCTGGGAAGTGATGCCACATCCCCCATACAGCCCTGATCTAGCACCATCTGATTACCATTTATTTTGAAGTTTGCAGAATTCTTTGAATGGTAAAACTTTCACAAATGACGATGACCATTACTCGCACCTGGTTCAGTTTTTTGCTGATAAGGACCAGAAATTTTATGAGCGCGGAATCATGCAGCTGAAAGAAAGATGGCAAAAGGTCATTGAGCAAAATGGAAAATATATAATTGATTAAAAACTATTCTTCGTTAAAAAAAAAGTGTTTTATTTTATACTACAAAACCGAAATTACTTAGTTGCTAACCCAATATATTTTACTTCTACTCCTTGTAATCGGATATATTGTTTCTTCCTTAGTTTAAAAAATTATTTCACCAACACTACTTACTCTCTATAAAGATTGAATCCAAACTTAAACGTCGAATTATTTCTATGATTAAAACGTTATTAAACATATTCTAAGTGCTCCAAAAAGCAGATGATTTCGACTAACTCATTAACTATAGATAGAATTCATCTTTGACTTGATTTCGATGGTAATATCGTAAAGGTGCATGATTGACCGTGACATTTCCTTCCTGTAAAAATATTTACAATTCCATTTAATAATTAACGTCTTTTTTATTAATCGATTTATAAAATTAGCAATATTTTAAAAGCGCGTGACATTTTCTAAGAAGGTCGTTTGATAAGCCGAAAGGATTAAAAATGCAATATGATGTAATAACGATTCATAATAACTGGTGTTCTTTGTATTCCGTTTGCACTAAAATTCCTCACCATTCGTTATTACGTTGTTGTTAGAAAATGATAATTTATAGTTCATAATATGCGTAATTATTATTTATTTCCTTTGTAGATATACAGAAATGCGTGTATATATTACGCGTTTTTATTTAAGCGCGTTTCGTAATATGTAAGTGTTATTTGTGTATTTATACTTTGATTTAATCGACGTTTGTAGAACTCATTTTACTTATTATTAGATATTTAGGAAAATCAAGCAGCATTAAATCGTCTCTGCTACTTTTCATCCGTCACGATGCGAGACATATACAAACGGTACAGGAATCTTTTTTACACATCTTTCGCTTACGAGGCAGGTATGATTTTCTTCTCATTTTATCATACAGATGGCGATCAGTGTATGAAAAAGAGTTTTGCTTTCTGAAATTGTAATCTAAAAGGTGTTCCAATAAGACATTTCATTTTCAATAGCCCGCCGTTTTAGCAACTGTCATGACTCAACCTGTAACTACCTGACAGATGTTAAGTAAAAACTACGCCATTAATAAAAATTGAACGATATACGCTTCAACAACGCAATGAAATTATTAAAATTCACTACAAAAATGGCGAAAATTTCGCGGCCACAATTCAAAAAACTAAAGCATTTTTAGATCGTCGTGGAGCACCTTCTCAGCCAGCAATTGTGAAACTGGTGGAAAAATTTGAGCTGTTGGGACAAGTTAGGGATGTGAAGAATCAAACTCGTGTACGTCGCTCAAGAACAATTGAGAATATTGCTGTTGTAGCCCATAGTGTTGAGGAAAATCCAGGTTTGTCCATTTCTCGTCGATCTTTGGAATTGGGCATTCCACAAACGATATTATACCCTATTTTGCATAAAGGCTTAGGTCTTAAGGGTTTTAAAGTTCAGCTAACATAAGGACTTACGCCTTCCGACCATCAACAAAGTCGTGTCTTTGCTGATTGGGTCCTTGAAATGCATCAAATTGATCCGGAATTTCATGGAAAAGTCATCTTGAGTGATGAGGCCCATTTTTACCTCGAAGGCTGCGTTAACAAGCAGAACTGGCGCATTTGGGGTTCGGAAAACCCAAGAATTATTATTGAAAAGCCTCTCTATCCTCAACGTGTGACTGTTTGGTGCGGTTTTTGGTCTGGCGGGGTTATTGGACCTTACTCGAGGCTGGAGCAACTGTTACGGTGAATGGATTGCGCTATCGAGCGATGATTAATGATTTTGTATAGTCGGAATTGGATGATATTGATGTGGACGACGTTTATTTTCAACTAGACGGCGCTACGTGCCACGCTAGCAACGATACCATCGCTCATTTGCGTGAAAAGTTTCCTGACCGTGTGATTTCTCGAAGAGGTGATCACAATTGGCCACCGAGATCTTGTGATTTAACACCTTTAGACTTTTTTCTTTGGCACTACGTGAAAGATAAGGTTCTTGCCAATAGCCCACAATCGATTCAAGACCTTAAAGATGGGATTCGTGCAATTATCGAGGACATACAGCCGCAAATGTGCGAATTGGTTATGGAAAATTTCATGAAAAGAATGTAGTCCTGCAAGCGTAGCCGTGGTGGCCATTTGGCTAATATTGTTTTCCATTATTAATGGCATACCCTCCTTTTACGATTAAATAAACAGCCGATGATTTCGCTGAAAAATACTCGTTTTTTTACATATCAAAACGAAACCTCTTATTGGAAGATCCGTTATTACTGTATCACTGTATCAACTGGTAGCAATAATTCTACTTCGTTGTTAAAAATAAGAAAATGAGGGACATAATTTAAATGGAGTCATGCAAAGATACAAAATAACGGGAGATTGAACAGCAAAAATCAATGGTGACCAATAATGTTATTGAAGAAATTGACAACACAGCTTTGAATTATATTTCTATCAAGGTGTAGAAGATGATGAACATTTTACATGTACATTTTACATGTATGTACATATAAAAAAGCTGTTAGCCAGATATGTGCCAGGATTGCTAACAATTAACCAAAAATGTCGAAGACTAAGTATTTGAAAGCAGTGCTTAGATGTTTTCTAACGTAATTCCTATGAAGCTTAGAATTGCTTCATAATTATTAACAAAAACTGGATTTATCACCCACATCTAAGATAAAACAGTAGTCGTCAATATTGAGTGAGAGCTGGCCCAAGTGCTTCGAAAAAGTTCAAACAGATGCATCATTTAGGAAGAAACGTTGAACTATTTTCTGGATTGCGTGTGGTGTGTCCCAAAAACTATCGAGTATCTTCAGAAAATGAGAAGCATTATGAGAGAGTATCATGCGACATTATTGAACATTCAGAAGCAAAAAACTGGCAAAGAACAAAAATTCTGATCTATCATGGCAATGAATAAGTTGTCATCATTAATTGCTACCATGAGGACTTTGCTTATTGGACTTGTCTCCTAATTGCAACTTCTTGATCACCAATTTGAAAAAATGACTGGCCGAAAGATATAAAGAAAGCTGGGCACAGCACCGATGGAATAAGGGTGTCAGTTGGAAAAATAAAAATAATTTTTCCAATGAAACTGTTTTTCTTTATTTAATGATAACATTATCGAATCAAACTTAATTATAATAAAATAATTATTCAATTATTATTGACTTGGTTTTCCTCCTATATCATTGAGTATATTTTAACATCAAAATGATGAAATATCGAGCACGAAACAAATAGTATCATTCGTTAATAATAATAATAATAATAATATTTTCATATATTTTTACAATAGTCAATATATATGTCAAATAAAATACAAAATACAGAAAAATAAACATGCAAAATACAAAATGGACCGACACAGAAAACAACAAGCAAAGTTTGTTTGTTCATGGCTGAAAGTCCTTGTCTTCTAAATCATAGAATTCCTGTGGCGTATATATAACCTTATTTTTGAGGACACTGGACATTACTGCTCTAAATTTTTTTTCTTCCAAATTTTTCACTTCCTCCGGGATTCTGTTGTAAATCTTTACTACAGAAAAGTTTGTAGCAGTCTGTGACCTGCTTATACGGTGGTACGGTATCACTAGGTTCTTACAACCACGAGTCCCATATGTGTGCTGATCGGTACCCGTCCGCAAATTCCTCGATGAATGTATATACTTCAGGCAAGAAAGTATAAAACAGGAAGGAAGGGTTAGTATATTTAATGTTTTAAATAAATCTCTGCAGCTAGTGGTATTGTTAACGCCCAGTATTGCCCTAACTGCTTTCTTCTGCAAAAAAAACTTCTCGGGCCCCTGCTGACTCACCCCAAAGAAGAATTTCATAAGTGGCCATACCATGGAAATTACCAAAATACGCCAGTCTTGCCGGTTGGTGACCTGCTATCCTTCTTATCCGGCGAATGGCATACATTGCAGTTGCTAATTTTCCACAAAGCTCGTCGGTGTGTGTATGCCAAGATAGCTTATTATCTATGTGAATACCCAAAAGCCTTATTGTCATCTTGTCACTTGATCTGGTTGAGAACACAAGCGTCTGCGTTTTATTGGTATTCATCCTCAGCCCATTCGCCTTAAACCATTCATTCGCTTCTCCCGCAGCAATCTCACAATTTAGTTGGATATGTGGTACTGGATCTTGCTGTCCGATAAGGAACGAGGCGTCATCGGCATATAGATAGGCCCCCAAACATTCGACATTCTCCGGAAGGTCGTTAATATAGGCAATAAAGAGGACCGGCCCAAGCACAGAACCCTGCGGCACCCCACACCCGCTCGCCAGCACACCAGATAACTCGTTCTTCACCTTTGTTCAATTTAGTTCTCATTTAGAATTCGACCACTTCATTACTATGTTCTTTGCTCGATCTAGCATTGAAATCACCAAATAAAATAATTAATTTATCATTTTTAATTGAATTAATTTCACAGATTCCTTGTGAATAGTTAAAGTCGATTTGATTGTAAATTCACTTGGTTACATAAATGTATGATATTGTTACTTCGTATATACGCTAGCTATTTCATAGTATAGAAGCGAAAGTTTGATCAAATCAATTCTAAATCCTCCATATACAATATTTTTGCAAGAGCTGTTTGAAGTAGATAGATATAAACCTACCTAAAAGTAATGTCCTAGATGAAATATACAATGTGAAATACCTTCACAATTCTCCATTATAAAATAAATCCTTCTGTTTCTGAAAACAACTGTTCTATTCGTAGCCATTGGTATAATAATTCTTTATCTGTGTTTATGTCTTCCATGATATTGTAATTAGTGCCGTGTAGTGTTTTTCTGGATCATTTCTCTTTCTTTATGTGTGCGCGGTTATTTGAATTTTATTCTCCACGTTTTTTTTGTCTTAGATTTAATGAATATTAGTTGTATATGCAAATGTTAATTGTATATACGAGGGGTGTTTCCAATATTCTGGGAATTGGTGCTATAATTAAATAACGCAGAACTTATACGCAATGTTATTGATGCCAGACAAGTCTTGACATGTTTATGCAACTATCTAGTGCAACATTGTTCAGTCTGATTCAGGTATTCCACTGATGTAGACGCGTTTTAGTAGCACTGTTTTTGTAACCACGGAACACGCGGCAAAATCTCAAAGAGCGATAATTTTCTTTTTGGAGAAAGAAGATGCCAAAACGTCAGAAATTATTAGTCGTCTGCAAGGAGTATTTGGTGAATCTGCAGAATCCAAAAGTACTGCTTATCGGTAGATCGATCGTTTTAAAGTCGGTAGAACATCACTTGTAGACGATCCACACAGTAGGCGGCCAAGCACGTCGGTAAATGAAAAAAACATTACTGCCGTCGAAAACCTACTGAAAGACGACAGTCGAATGACTATTCGTCAAATTAGTGTACACCTAGGGATAGGTACACAACAAGTTTATGACATCTTGCATGATTGTTTGGACGTTAGTAAGGTTTCGGCGCGCTGGGTACCAATGCTGTTGGGCCCAGAACAGAAACTCAATAGGTCCGATACTTGTCGTAAACTTCAAGAGCTGTTAGCCCGTTACGGTGAAGAATTTTGGCAACGAATAATAACCACTGACGAAACGTGGATTCCTTATTTCAATCCTGAGACCAAAAGTCAATCCAAAGAGTGGCGCAAATCTGAAGAAGGGTCTCCACTTAAGGCGCGGGCAGTTCCGTCTGTTAGAAAGGTAATGTTTACTGTATTCTGGGATTGCGAAGGGATTATTTTCATGGATTATCTGCCGAGAGGTACTACAATTAATGCAGAATATTATTCAAATTTATTATCCGGACCACTGCGACAAGCACTAGTCAAAAAACGGCCTGGAAAGTTGCATGAGCGTCCGTTAATGCAACAGGATAATACAAGACCACACACCGCAAGAAAAACGAAAGATGTTTTGAACGATTTACGATGGGAATTGCTGCCGCCCACCTTATTCCTCGGATCTTGCACCTAATGATTACCATCTGTTCCCAGATTTGAAAAAACCCTTACGGGGTGTTCGATTTGAAAGTTTAACTGATGTAAAACGTGCCATAAATAGGTGGATCGACAAGACACCGAAAAACTTCTTTGAGGACGGCTTAAAAAATTAGTTTATCGTTGGGATAAATGTATTCTGTTAAATGGAGATAATGTTGAAATACGACATTGTAATATTGACGAAAATTAACAAAATTATAAAAATTATATGTAATTCCCCAGAACTATGGAAACATCCATCGTATAATGTATTGGACGAAAGAGGGAGGCAATGATTATTCATTAGATTTAATGGTGTATGTTTATTGCCGGTTAATACAATTGCTTTATGTATTTTGTTTTGAAAGTATTTTTTTGTTTGTATATCTGCCATGCCTTTGACTCCTTCTTTTCTGGATATAAAAATATATTCTATGCCAAGTTCGGATGTATCATACGATATTTTATTAAGTTCTTATTATCTTAAGTTTTTAGTTCTATTAAGGCGATTCAACTCTTCTAGTTCTGTGTTGAACCATTTAATTATGTCGAAAAAGTACCTGTACTAGTATTGCTTAAAATATGTTTTTGGAGAACAGCTTTTGTTTGAATATAGATGTTATTCTTTGTTCATATTTTCTTTTAATTTTTTGTTTTACATACACAGTCTGTCGCAGAGAGAAACGAACTTTTTTAAAATAGTAATTCTTAGTGATGCCATCTATTAAAAAAATATGCGTCGGTAAGGTAGATCCTTCACTCATATTATGTCAAAAATATCATGACATTTGCATCATTAGAAGCAGAAAAATTGCGCATAAAGTAATAGTGTGTATTTGTCATTCGTCGAAAAATCAATTTTGAACAAAGAGCAAATATCAAGTTCTGTTTTAAACTCGGTAAATCGTTTACCGAAACGTTTAATTTGATGAAAAAAGTGTATAGTGATGCGTGTTTATTACGTCCGAGTGTGTATGAGTGGTATAAACGATTTAAAGACGGTCGTACGGACATAAATGACGACGAACATCCTTGTGCAAAAAATCTGCGTTTACGGAAAGTAACATAGAGCTTGTGTGTGGATTTATCAGAAATGAGCCGAAATCTTATTGCGATGCGTGGGAATGGAATTAAATATTTCCAAAGGTTCAATTCATCGCATTTTGACGCAGTATTTGGGTCTGAGAAAAATTTGGGCAAGGTTTGTACCACACAAGCTATCTGAATTCAACATTGTACAGACTCGATTAAAGACTCAAAAAGGGACGTAAACTTGACGCATTCTATTGCAACTGGCGATGAGACGTGGTGTTTTCAGTATGATATAGAGACCAAGCGTTAAAGCTCTGAATGGAAGCATCCAAGCGAAGAAAGACCAGCAAAAAAACCGTTTAGAGAAGTCTGATTTTCTAACTGCAAATGGTATTTTAACTATCAACCATTCACCGTGATCGTCTGTAAGCTACTTTATTATATTAAATGTTCGTTTGTACCTACATCTTCTATTTGTGTTATATTGTATATATATATATATATATATATATATATATATATATATATATTTTAATATTAATTTTTGAATATTTTAAGATTTTAGAATGACAAAGAAATTCTATTTATAATTTATTATTATTTTATTGTCTCGAAAATTGTTTTATATTCGTCAATACATCACTAAAATTCTATTCTACTCTACTTCATTCTCCAAACTACATTTGCCCTTGAAAGGACAACGTTATGCCGGCGTCGAATCCATTAAAAAGCGTCGACAGCGATCTTGAAGGACATCTCTAAAGACGAACTTAAAAATTCATTCGACATGTTAATTGACCGTGCAAAACGTTGTATTGAAGTCGAAGGCAACTACTTTGAATGAAATAAATGAATTTCACAAAAATAGCAAGCTTTTGTTTCTATTTTTAAAAAGTTCCGTTTTTTCTGAGACAGACTGTGTATAAATGGTTCATTTTGGTATTTCGTTCAAACCCCAAGCACTTATAGTTCATTCCGGCGGCTTATTTGTGAGAGCTCCTTTGTTAAGTGTTTCTCCACTTTAATATATAACATTTTATATTTGGTTATTCCAAATTTCATACCAGTGTCTTTGGTAAACTCTTCTGTTATTCTTAAAAGTCCTAGTGTGTTCTATTTGAGGAAATAGTTGTATATCGTCCATGAAGAGTAAGATGGTTTATTGTTTATTATGGAGCCTTTTGAAGCTTAATTTTGAATCCTTGTATTGTGTTATTTAACACATTTGATAGTGGATTAAGGCGTAAAGAAAAACCATAGGGCACTAAGAGAATCTCCCTAAAATAACCCTCTATTAATTTTGATTCCATCTACTATTATACGATTTTGCTTTGTTGTTAGATAAATAGTGGTCTTCCAGGATAGCATGGCTGTGTATAAAAAATATATATATGTATCTATTTTATAAATTTCTAGTAGTTTCATTAGCCAACTGTGTGGTATGGAGTAAAATGCTTTTTCATATTCGATGTAACATGTAATTTCTCTTCTGTTTCTCTGTTTATTTCATCATGATACTGTCTTTGTTCTTTACACTCTTTGCTTTACACTCTGTGCTTTCTGCATGCCTTCTGTTCCTCTGTTAATAATGCGTTTTGTGTTAGATGCTTATCTATCTTTTGTGTTATAATGACAGCTTGTACTTTATATAGTGTGAGTAAGCATGTGATCTGTCTGCAGTTCGCTGGATTTTTTGTATCTTGAATTTTTGTTTTTATAAATGTTTTAAATGTGTTAAGTAACAAGTCGGCTGAAAAGTCCCCGGTCTGACACATAGATGGCGTTACTGTTATTAAATGCATATGTTTTTTAGATAGTACTAACCTTCAAACGAAGCGTGTCAAAATTTGACAGCAATCCGACCATTAGTTTCTGAGATATTGCTTTAAGAGTGAAGCTACTTTTGTTATTTAAAAAAATGGAAAAAAAAGAATTTCATGTGCTGATAAAGTACTGCTTTTTGAAGGGACAAAATACCGTTGAAGCAAAAGCATGGCTTGATGCGGACTCTGCGCCAGGAAAACCAACCATAATTGATTGGTATGCTAAGTTTAAACGTGGTGAAATGAGCACCGAAGACGGTGAACGCAGTGGACGACCAAAAGAGGCTGTCACCGACGAAAACATCAAAAAAGTTCGCAAAATCATTTTAAATGACCGTAAAGTAAAGTTGATCGAGATAGCTGACATCCTAAAGATATCAAAGGAACGTGTTGGACACATCGTGCATGAATATTTGGGCATGTGGGAGCTCTGTGCAAAATTTGTGCCGCGCGAGCTCACATTCGATCAAAAACAACAACGAGTTGATGATTCTGAGCTGTCTTCGAAGCTTTTAAATCGTAATAAAACAGAGTTTTTGCGTCGTCACTCCAGAGTCCAATCGACAGTCAGCCGAGTGGACTGCACGCGATGAGCCGGCTCCAAAGCGTGGAAAAACGCAACAGTCAGCTGGAAAAGTTATGGCGTCAGTTTTTTGGGATGTGCATGGAATAATTTTCATAGATTATCTTAAAAAGGGTCAGTCCATCAACAGCGACTATTATACAGCGTTATTGAACCGTTTGAAGAACGAAATCGCAAAAAAACGGCCCCATATGAAGAAGAAGAAAGTGCTGTTTCACCAAGACAATGCACCGTGCCACAAATCAATGAAAACAATGGCCAAATTAAGTGAATTGGGTTTCGAATTACTTCCCCATCCACCGTACTCTCCAGATGTGGCCCCCAGCGACTATTGTCTGTTTGCAGACCTCAAGAGAATGCTCGACGGGAAGAAATTTAGCAGGGATGAGGAGGTGATCGCCGAAACTGAGGCCTATTTCGAGGCTAAAGACAATTCGTACTACAAAAATGGTATCGGAAAGTTGGAAGAACGCTATAATCGGTGTATCGCCCTCGAAGGCAACTATGTTGAATAATAAAATCGAATTTTGCCAAAAAACTGTCTTTTACTATGGTAGACCGGGGACTTTTCAGTTCGACTGTTATTTTGGCATTTTCAGTCGGTTTACTACGATTTTATTTAGTTATTCTGTTAGTTGCGCAAATAACGATATAACGTGTTTATACCAGAAATTATGTATGTGTGTGATCTATGCTTGGTGCTTTCAAATTATGAGTGAATTGTATTGTCTTTGTAAGTTCTTTAATGGTAATTATGAAATCCTTTAGTTGTATTTATCTTGTTCGTTGTCTATTCATGTACCTGCATTATTATGTTCTACAAAAGTGATCATATACTTTCCAAAATGTTCCAATTTGATCAGCACTAGGTGGTGACAACCTCAGCTTGTCAATTTTTTCTATTTTATTATTGTTACCTAATATAATTCTGAAGTAGAAAATAGCACTTTAAGTCAGGTTGTAAGACACAATTCCTCTACTGGATAAAACACAATAAAATCACGTAGCACGCGGCGATCGCCTGTCACTATAATTGAATGCCAACTCCTTACTTTTAAATACATCGTAAGAACCAGATTTCGCTGTTTATTTTTAAATTAAATCTTGTGACGTCTTTAATTTATTGCAGTATTTCTTGGTAACTTAATTCTGGTGAATATGGATTTAAAAAAAGCAAATCGCACTTTTGCGGCCTTCGAAATTTTCTGTTGTTGTTACCATTCTATGTAATCAGATATTGCTTGGAATCAGGTTTTTCGTTTTTTTTCTTCCATAAATGAGGCTTGTAATACAAAGATTTGAATATTAAAAACGAACGTAATATGTGTATACGAGATAAACGCCATATGTTCTCGGTCTAACAGGCTTATACATATTCAAACGTGTTCAAAGTGTGTTGCGTTAATATTGCACTAATTCTATGCTATAAATAGTAAAGTTCTAAAGAGCAGTAGTTATCAATGCGCAATCAGGTAACGCCACTAGTACATGAACAAATTTCAGTTGATTAACGTGCGGTTACAAAAGAAGGAAGTACCCTTAATCACATTCAATAACGTTTAGAGTGATTTATCTGCTTTATATTCTCTTGCAAAGAAGTGGGCGAAATGTTGCCGTTAGGGACAAGAATCCCCTGAAAGTGATGAGCGTCCCAGTTGAAGTCGTGACTCCACAAAAGATTTCATTGAAGAATTAGCATTATAAAGTCTCCGTTTTAAATTGAAGGAATTACGCGGGTTGTCTAAAACTGGAATAAAACAGTAGATAGCTTTTAAAGACTTCATTGTTTTCCAAAGTATTCTACACGAAGATTAATGCACTTTTGCATTCGTTCGAGTCAACTCCGGAAGCAGTTGTTCCACTCGTTTGTTGATACAGTCAAAGTTGCGTTTTTGAAGGCATCTACTGCTCCTGCTGGTGGCTGAAACCTTCGACCACGTAGTCTGTTCTTTATTTTCGTAAAGGTAAAGAAATAGTAGGGACTTAGGTCCGGACTGTATGAAGGATGGTCAACATTTCGACTTTTTATTGCGTTAAAAATTCAATTGTCTTGCGTACTGAGCATTATCTTGGTGGAAGATGATTCGTCGTTCGGGGTTGGTTTTTCGGAGCTCAGCGATGATACATGACTCAGTAACAGTTCTCTGAACTTGTAAAGGAATTGTTGCTACATGACTTGCTTTCGAGACAAATGTCGCGACCATCTTCTTGGAAACACTTCGAGAACGGATGATTTTTTTCTTCACCTTTTAACACATAAACAGACAACTGGCGTCTATTTTCTGGCTCGTATGAGTAAATCCAAGATTCATCACCACTGACGATGTTGTACACGTTTTTAGAGTTACCGCCGTTGAAGCTGTCTAGAGTTTTTGACACCAATTCATCCTAGCTGCTTTCTGTTCTGTGGTCAACAGACGCCGATATCCAACGGAAAACTAATTTTTTTACGTACAATTCTTTATGCAAAATTGTCTTTGAAATTCCCAATAATGCTTCAATCTGGCGATATGTCACATGCCGATCTTCGTTGATTCTTGATGATTTTCCTGAGCTACTGCCGTTTTTGGTGAACTGGCTCTTTGATCGTCGCTAAAACTAATCCATCCACGTTTGAATTCTCCATACCAACGAGAAATTATTGACTAATGAGGTGCTTCTTTGCCGAAAACGGAAACCAACTCGGCGACGCATTCTCGTTGAGATAATTGTCGTCGAAAATTATAAAAATTCATTCCGCAAAAATGTTCTCGGCTTAATTCCATTTTTCAAATAACTTGTCAACTTTGACAGTTCGTTGTAGTTACAACATTACACGTATCGCACTGAAACTTTTGAATTAGGTTAACTAGAGAGGTTAATTTTTAGTACTGACATTTGATTAGTGTCGCCCTCTATGTCCCACTATGCAAAACTGAAAAGACATCCCACGTACCAGCAACGCCTAAAATTTATTAAACAAATGCTTGCCAAACTTAGTATAACAACTTGTGTGTGAATAAAGTTAGTGCACATCCACGTCGTGGCAACTATTTCGCAGACAACTTCTTTATATCACACATGACATTCATTTCCGCATTGTGTACAGTAAGTACCATAAAAAACGTTTACAACGTACACGAAAATATATATGCCTTATTCATGTAGGACAGTTTTTATAATAATGATATGTAAACAAAACGGGCAGTCGAAATATGTCTCATTCATAACATTGTAATACAAAAACATATGGTAATTAACTAACGTCGCCTCTACTTGATGAAAATCCATAACAAAATTAAATACATAAACTCAGTTGTGTGATTTTCATAAAATATATTTTGCGAAAACCACATGATTCAGTTTTTGTGTTTAATTTCTTTTTAAAAATGGTATATTATCGTCAACCGTAGTGAAATTAACTTCTCCCCATTTCAGTTCATGAAGAACATTCTTTGAAATAGTTACTTCTTAATTAGTTCATTTCCCCCTCAAAGTAATAAGACGTTGATGTTGAAGTTGCGACTGTAAAATAAGTATTGCGATTTTAATATTGATATAACATTACATATGCTATCGAACTTGACTTCCATGAGATATTGGGTTGGCAACTAAGTACTTTCGGTTTTTACTTTTAGAGAGCGTTGCTTTATTTTTTGTATAACGTATGTTAGTGCTGTACTTTATCGTTTGTCGCGTGATACTAGTCACATTGACGTAACTTCAGAAGCAAGTAGTGCGTGATTTTTATTAAAGCTATTAGTTGTGGGTTAATTTTAAATGGAGTGAGAAACGAACATTTTCGACATATTTTACTATTTTATTTCCGTAAAGGAAAGAAAGTTGCTGCGGCTCACAAAAATATATGTGAAGTTTATGGTGCTAATTGCTTAACAGAGCGCACGTGTCAGAATTGGTATAAAAAATTCCGTTCTGGAGATTTTTCCCTCAAAGATGAACAACGTTCTGGTCGGGCTACTGAAGTTGATGATGACCAAATCAAAGTCATAATTGAAGAGGATCGTCATATAACTGTTCGAGAGGTTGCGGATAGGCTACATGTATCGCACACAACAATTGAAAAGCATTTAAAATGTCTTGGGCTAGTTAAGAAGCTTAATATTTAGGTAGCTCACGAATTGAAAGAAATTTATTTAACATAAGGAATCAACTTTTGCGATATGCACCTTAGACGAAATGAAACCGACCCTTTCTTCAAAAGAATCATCACTGGTGATGACAAATGGGTCCTGTACAGTAACATAGTTCGAAAACGATCATGGAGCAAATACGATAAACCAGCTCAAACCACATCGAAAGCTGAATTGCATCAAAAAAAGATCATGCTGTCAGTTTGGTGGGATTACAAAGGTGTTGTGTTTTTGAGCTGCTTCCAAGGAACCAAACGATCAATTCTGATGTTTACTGTCAACAATTAATAAAACTGGCTGAAGCAATCAAAGAAAAACGGCCAGAATTGTCAAATTGGAAAGGTTTTCCACCAAGATAATGCAAGGCCTCACACATTTTTGGCAACTCGTGGGAAACTATTGGAGCTTGGCTGGGAAGTGATGCCACATCCCCCATACAGCCCTGATCTAGCACCATCTGATTACCATTTATTTCGAAGTTTGCAGAATTCTGTGAATGGTAAAACTTTCACAAATGACGATGACCTTCACTCGCACCTGGTTCACTTTTTTGCTGATAAGGACCAGAAATTTTATGAGCGCGAAATCATGCAGCTCAAAGAAAGATGGCAAAAGGTCATTGAGCAAAACGGGAAATATATAATTGATTAAAAACTATTCTTTGTTTAAAAGAAAGTGTTTTATTTTATACTACAAAACCGGAAGTACTTAGTTGCCAACCTAATACATTAGAAAGAAAAATTGCGATATAGTGTTAATGAAATAGTAGTCGGAACGAAACTAGTAGATGAGACGATATGTTATTTGACAGTTGACTTTTTAGAGAAATATTTGGTAGGTACACGACAAAAATAGTCTGAAACTGCGCCGTCTATCCGTCATACCACGAACTTTTTATCTCATCCTCGTATATTCTTTATATACTGGAATATTATAAGTAATATTTCACCTTGATTTAATACACACGCCCTCTGATATAAATTAAAACTAGTTATCTACATATTAATCTGTGTAATTAAATCTACCACCCATTGCAATACGTCTTAATTTATTATTATTAGACATAAATCTGTCATGTAACGTATAAATTGTAAATAATACATATCTGCGAGCGTAAAATTTGCATAAGCGATAATTTTCATAGTTTTATAAACGGTACAAAACAAAAAGAAATTCGTTCGCAAATCGATTCTAAATTTGCATCAGAATTTGGTCACTCATTAAAAAAAACTGCATAATAATGTCTTCAGCCGAAAGCTATTTCTGTTGGGTAGCAAATTCGCAACGTCTTTTTTTTTGCGCACATCCAAAATACAGTTGACCAACGGATTTCTCGAAATGCAGTTTGACGGGAATTAATTGAGCATAAAATTGTCCGATCTCGCTGTTGCAGGTTCTAACCTAGGACAAGAAATAATTAAAATTCTTTTCGAATGCATATTCGGAACTGGTTTGTGTTCTAATGCTTCACTTTTTGCGTACATTTTTTTTATTACGCGATGTCATCAATTAAATAAAATGCCAGAGATAAGTTTGGTTTTTTTTTTATTTGAATTTTTTAACTGAATTTTGCAAATAAAAAACTCTCGAGTCGTAATAAAAATCGTTTTAGGAATTATATGCGCCGAGAAGGAATTATGGAAGGATCAAAGAAAATTCGTGCATGGCTGTTTGAAACAATTCGGGGTGTCAAAAATCAGCTCCAGGAGAGACAAAATGGAGTCGCGGATTTTAGAAGAAGTATCGGACTTAATAAATGTGATCTATAGTTTTGGATTGAAGTAAATTTAAGGAATAATAAATTCTGTATTTGCAGTTTATAAAAAACACCGAACAACATGAAGATAATGAAATTGTGTTAGATCCTTCTGATACACTGAAGCACAATTTGGGATCTTTAATTAATCACGTTGTTTTTGGTAAATCCTTTGATAGAAACGACAAACTTTGGAAATGGTTATTATATTTGCAAGAAGAAGGTACCAAGCACATCGGTGTAGCCGGACCGTTAAATTTTCTGCCATTTTTAAGGTATATTTCCAAAAATTTTTGCTTAAATATTGAGTAAAACTTAAAAAAAAGAACTGCAAAAGCTTTACGATAAACCTTTTATAATCTGTTTCTAATAATTTCCACCAAAGTCTTTGAATCTTTCTATTCTTCGTTAAGCTATTTCATGTTTCTTCTGAACTAGACACATTCATCATCCCACGCTTTATAAAGATCCTTTCGTTGGAAGACTTTGGTTTTTCCAACGTTACTTTTCATGTGGGTAATTGGGTTGGTTAAGATTTTTAAAAAAAGAGAGCTGCAAAAGCTTTATGATAGAGCTTTCATAATCTGTTTTTAATAATTTCCACCAAATTCTATGTACTTTTCCATTCTTCAAAATTAAGCTATTCCATGTTTCTTCTGAATTAGACGCATTCGTAATCCCACGCCTTAAAAAGATCTTTTTGTTGGAAAACTTCGGTTGTTCTAACCTTATTCTTCATATGGGTAATTGGGTTGCAGGCCAGATGTATCAGAACTTTCAGCCCAGTTCCTGATAAATGCTCTACACAGATTTGGAGCAATGGGCCAGAGTGTTGTTGTGGTGGAAGATCAGGCTCAGATCGTTGTTGTGGTGGAAGACTCAAGATCCTGATTTTCAGCGAAGATGATTTCTTTAGAGTGCCCCAATAACTTTGAAGAGGTTCTACTGCGTGTATCGTTTTACAATGTCGTCACAACTCCTCTCTCGTTTTTAACGGATCACATCTGTACATATGCGGACGTGTCTTCATCTTCAAACAGCTAACTGTGTTCCCTAATTCAGCAAGAACGTCTTAGTAGTAAAGTTATGTTTCGTTTATCATATGTATCTCACTGCGTATTAAATTCATAATTGAATAAATTCAATGATTTAAAATTTGAACATTTTTTTAATCCCAATTCTCTTTTCCGTATTCAGATTTATACCGCATTTTAAGAAACCAATGACTTTTTTGATTAGCGGACAAGGAGAAACGCACAAAGTCTATATGAAAATTATAAAAGAACAGACGAATTTGTTGCAAAAATCAGTTCAAAATGGTAAAAACTTCCAACCTGATAACGTTTTGCAAGCGTTTTTACTGGAGAGAGAGAAACGAGTAGGCGATGTTAGCGAAAAATTTTATAACGATGAGCAATTCATACATTTACTAGCTGATTTATTCGGTGCTGGATTGGATACAACTTTAACAACCCTAAGGTACAATAAACAGAGAAAAAGCTATTGATTTTAATAGAATGATTGTAAAATATATAAATTTCGTTGAAAATGTAAAATCCTTAGTCGTATTTCATTTAAGGTGGTTTCTCCTTTACATGGCAAATTATCCTCATGTTCAAGCTAAAGTACAAGAAGAAATAGATCATATTATAGGCGACAGAGAACCTAATATGGAAGATTTAAGTAACATGCCGTACACGGAAGCTTCTTTAGCTGAAATTCAACGGATTCGTTCTGTGGTGCCAACAGGGATACCTCATGGTGTAGTCGAAGATATGGAAATTGATGGATACAGGATACCAAAAGGTACCATGGTTGTTCCACTGCTGTGGGCTCTGCATATGAATGAAGACGTATGGAAAGAACCCGAAAATTTTGATCCCAGTAGATTTTTGAATGAAGAAGGCAGGTATATTAAACACGAAGTGTTGATCCCATTTCAAACAGGTAAGAAACGCAATATAATTTATTATTTTTCCCCGCGATTTTCCTCGTATCATATAAATTAATTGTTTCATATTTTCCTTAGTCGTTTTTTGCGATTTTTGTTGCGTTTTCTTTGTATCCTATACCTTCCTTTACTGTCTATTTTAATTCATTTGAATTATGTGGTATCAATCGATTCTAACGCTTTCTCTTCAATTGTTATATTTAATAGCTCCTACCTAATGACACCATTTTTTTCATCATTATTATTTTCATATTTTCCATTTTCTTTATATACGAGGGAGCGTTTTTATATTCGTGGAATGGGGGACAAGGGGTGGAAATAAAAAAAACAAATTATTTTTCTTTTTCAATATGTTCACCTGCAAGACGTATACATTTTTCACATCTTTCAATTAATTTATTTATACCCTCATAAAAAATGATTTCTCTTTATCTGCAAAATACGCCGAAACTGCCTCCTTGACTTCATCATCAGCAGTAAATTTTTTACCCCGCAGCTCTTTTTTCATTTTCGGAAACAGGTAATAATCACTAGGGGCCAGGTCTGGGCTGTAGGGTGGGTAATTCACAATTTCGAAGCCCACCTTATGCAGAGCAGCTAACGCAACGCTGCTCTTGTGGACGGGCGCGTTGTCGTGCAAAAGCAGAACACCTTTTGTCAATTTTCCCCGTCTTTTCTCTTTAATGGCTTCTTTTAGTTGCTCTAATATTGAAGCGTAATATTCTCCGGTTATAGAAACACCTTTATCTTTATAATCAATCAACAATATTCCTTCCGAGTCCCAAAATACCGTTGCCATGAGTTTCCCAGCTGATTGTGACACTTTAAATTTCTTGGGAGGTGCTGTGCCGTTTTTATGCCACTGCATGGAGTCTTGTTTGGACTCAGGTTCATAATGATGAACCCAAGTTTCGTCTCCAGTAACAATTCCACTCAATACACCATCCTTGTCTCCAAAAATGCACGCGCCCCATCTTGCACTGACCTTAGACATGCCGAGATGATCGTGTAGGATTTTAAAAATTGTTGTATCGGATACTCCAACCATTTCTGCGAGTTGTTTCTTCTTTAGTCGAGCATCTTCGAGTACAATTTGTTCAACTTTTTGGATAAGTGCTGGCGTGGTCACCTCAATGCTCCTGCTCGGCCTCGGGTCGTCTTCAAGGGATTCCCTTCCTTGTTTAAATAAACTATGCCACTTGTACACCATGGTTTTTCCTGGACAAGAGTCGCCGTAAACCAATGACATCTCATTCATTATGGTCGCGACTGATTTTCCTTGCCTGGTAAGGAACTTTATAACGGCACGATATTCGATTTTTTCCATATTTCACTTTTCACTCCTGATTATGTTACTTGGTTGACGATAGCTCAAAGACTAACTGTCTAATAACAATGAAACTTCGTATTTATACTAATCATGAGTCGCTGCACAGGCCACGCCCCCAATGCGCCTACTCACCCCTCTACAACTCGCTCATTCCGCGAATATAAAAACGCTCCCTCGTAGTAAGAAGTTATTGATTATGTGACTATAATGTACTTATATGTTACAACCATAGTCATATAGTATTCTACGAGCACATATTTTGCTAGCGATGACGGTGTTTTCAGCAATAATTTAAGAAATTTTCTGAAAAGTCAAATATTAGTAAACTTTCAGCAGCTTGTTGAAAATTAAGGTTGAGGAGACTTTTGAAACTTGTTTCAACCATAAAAAATCAACAAGAGTACTTAAATAATAGCGAACAACATCTCTTAGTTGAAATTATAGGTCGTCAATGCCATTTTGAGCGTATGACTACATACATTGTTTCTCATTTTTAATAAATATAATTGGCATTGCTGGTGAAATGTGCGCATTCTGTATATATTAAATTCAATAGGTGGCGACTAATGTTAAAGTTACATTTCCCTATTTTATTAGGTAAACGTATGTGTATTGGAGACGAATTAGCGAAGATGATTTTATTCCTGTTTACCTGCAGTATTCTTCAACATTTTTTCTTATCGCCCGTGAATAATGAGCCACTGGATGCATCCGGTGAATGTGGCATAACGTTGACGCCTAAAGAATACGAGTTAGCATTTAAAATACGGAAGACCGACTTCTGCAGCGTTAGTTCCTAACTTATGACTTACAATGGCGAAATATGTTATGAAAATGAAGAGTACGAAAACTTTTGTTGCACTCGATGAATATTTAGCAAATTCTTTTGTAGTGGCAAATAATAAATGTTATTAGAGATTTTTAGAGTTCTTTAACGTTGCTAAATGGAAGTAAATATGCTTTATCATGTGTTTGAACACAACAAATGATCATATTGAACTGATAAGACATCTACTACTGTGGGCAAAAAATAGTAAGACTTTGTTCATAATTTTTAAATTCTTAATTTATTCTTCCAAATCTATTTCGTCCCTCTCAAAGTAATCCCCCTGGCCCCAATACACTTGTGCCAACGTTTCTTCCAATTCTCGAAACAGTTGTTAAAGTCAATTTCAGGAATAGCCTTCAATGCGCGTAGCGATTCACGTTTAATGTCTTCAATTGACTCAAAACGGTTTCCCCGGAGCGGTCGTGTGTGTTTGGTGAAAAGCCAGAAGTCACACGGACTAAATTAGGTGAATATGGTGGTTGCGGCACGATATTGGTTGAAAATTTGGCGAAAAACTCACGAAGAATTAATACAGTATGCGACGGTGCATTATCGTGGTGCAAAAACCAAGAGTTGTCGGCCCATAATTGTGGCCTCTTTTCACGAATAGCATTGCGCAAACGACGCATAACACTCAAATAGTATTCTTTGTTGACAGTAGGTTGGTCGGTCGGAAGGAATTCAGAGTGCACCACACCTCGCTAATCGAAGAAAACTGTCAACATAACCTTGATTTTTGACTTGCTTTGACGTGGTTTTTTGGGTTTCGGCTCACCTTTGATACGATATTCGGCCGATTGATCGTCTGTTTCCGGGTCATAAGCGTAGATCCAAGTCTCATCTCCAGTTATGATGCCTTTCATTTTGTCTTGATAGTCGGAAAGCATTGTTTCACAGACGTCAACACGACGCTGTTTTTCGAAAAAATTGAGTGATTTTGGAACAAATCGTGCTTTTACTTTTCTTAGGCTCAAATGATCTTTCAAAATGGTTTTCACTGATCCTTCCGATATTGCAACGATGCCAGTAGGGTCTCTGACTGTTAATCGTCGATTCTCAAGCACCAATTCCTTGATTCTATTGACGTGTTGATCATCACTTGATGTTGATGGCCGTCCTGGACGTGGTTCGTCATCAACGCGTTCTCGACCCTCCTTGAATAATTTGTACCAATCAAAAACACTTGCTCGCGACAAACAATTATCACCGAAGGCCTTTTGCAACATTCTGAACGTTTCGGCACCAGAAATTTGATTCCGTATACAAAATTTAATGGAACTTCTTTGTTGAATAATTTCACTCATTGTAAAAATCGCCGAATGCACTTTTTGTACTTCAGAAAGACAAGCGTATACTAAACACTAATGATTATGATGATGTAACATTTGGCACAGATGTCACTGACAGTCGTACCAACCTAGAAAAAAAATATTTCGACGAATGGGTTTTCCCGCGAAATTTAAATTAAAAAATCTTACTATTTTTTGCCCACAGTAGTACATACGTTGTAAATGTTTTATTAATGTATGTACGCTTGAAGTGCCCTATCACTTTTCCAAATATTTAGAGAGTTTTATCCATTCTTTGGCTGCAAATTAAACCAGATAACAGAACTTTTTGTTCAAACAAAATAATTTCGCTACTATTTCAGAAATCTCAAGGAATATGTAAGATAATTATTTTTTTATAGTGGTGAATGTAGTTTTATTTGCAGTAGAGTTTATAAAAAATATTATTTGCAAATAATTTCGTTTTTAATAGGCCAATAATACTTACTTTCCATTTAGCTTGGTTCAAGCGAACAATTAAGTGTTAAATTAAGAAATTTAGGTAATTTTTAAAATTATAATTTTTACTATTCAATTCTGTTCGCTTCAGATATTGGAATATAAATAGTAGATAATCGAAAACTTGGTCTTGTGTTGTTAGTGTTACGTAATACGTTTTATTTTTTTTGTCGAGTATGCTTAGGTTATTTATAGCACCGATACTTATGTTTTTTTTTAGTATTTTAGTACGTCGCTTTTCTAAAATTAGAATGCGAATCTTTGAGAATTACATAAAGGTGTTTTGTTCCTATAACACTGCCGAATTACGTAAACGTTATGCTTTCCTTTTTTTTTCAAGTCTCTATTATTATCTAACAATATTTTACCTTAAATCTATCTTAATACGTGTTTAATAAAAATACTTATTGTGAATTAATCTTTTATCGCGAAATTATGTAGCGAGTATTATTGTATAAACTGTTGTAATACCTTTTGTATTTTTCTAAATGTATCAACAAAGGAGTATAAATAAATTCATTATTTTCAGAATGTCTTTTATTGAAAAAAAGGTTTTTTAACTTTATGCCTCGATGTGATCAAGCACCAGTAACACGTAACGTTCACCTGGACTTATTGAATTTCTGATTGTGCCTTGTTAGCTGCAGTAGTGGACATTTCCAAGTTAGCGCTAATAAAGTTGTCCATTTTTACAGCAACTAACATATGTAAAATGCAAACAAAATGTGCAATAAACACAAAAGCTTAATTGATTTTAATATTGAATCAAATATTTACAAAATAATTTTTACATTAAATATCGTCATGAACCAAGCTTAGACATATGGTAAACAAACCGCTTTGACACATTAGTGAATTTGTTTTTGCGTCATATACTTTTGGTTCTGTGAAAATGTCTGATTTTGTGCCAAATAATCGTCATTTGCGGGAAGTGTTGCTTTTCTTCTTTCATTCGAAGAAAACGGCGGCTAAAGCGCATCCAAAACTCCAAAAAGTTTACGGAGATGCTGCTCTAAATGAAACAACGTGCCGTGATTGGTTCCGTCGATTCAAAGACGGTGATTTCGATGTTGACGACCGTTCTCGTGAAGGAAGACCAAAAACCTTCGAAGACGCTGAATTGGAGGCATTGCTCGATGAGGATCCGTGCCAAACGAAAAAAGAACTTGCTTCAGCATTAGAAGTTACCCGTCAAGCCATTTCCCAGCGATTGTATGCGTTGGGAATGATTCAAAAATAAGGAACTTGGGTTTCTTAGGATTTGAAGCCAAGAGACATTGAGCGTCGTTTTTTCGCATGTGAACAACTGCTCCAGCGGCAAAAAAGGAAGGGTTTTCTTCATCGCATCGTTACGGGTGATGAAAAATGGATTCATTACAGCAACCCAAAGAGAACAAAATGATGGGGACTGCCCGGTCATGCTTCTACGTCGTCGGTTCGGCCGAATATTCACGCTACGAAGGTTTTGCTGTGTATTTGGAAGAACCAGGGCGGTGTTATTTATTATGAGCTGTTGAAACCGAACGAAACCCAGTGATGGTTTCGTTCGGTATTGAACTCAATTCATGTGATTGAGCCGAGCACTGCGCGAAAAGCTGCCACAATACGAGCAGAGGCACGAAAAAGTTGTTCTACAGCATCACAACGCTCGGCCTCACGTTGCCAAACCCGTTAAAACTTACTTAGAAACGCTCAAATGGGAGATCCTACCCCACCCGCCATATTCCCCAGATATTGCGCCGTCCGATTATTACTTGTTCCATTCGATGGCACATGGTCTGGCTAATCAGCAGTTCCGCTCATATGAAGACATCTCAAAATGGCTTGATTCGTGGATAGCCTCAAAAGACGAACACTTCTACTGTGAAAAAGTTGTCTCTAGCGATAGGCAATAGTTTGAATGATTCATTTGTAAAGATTTTGTCACAATAAAGTTGCATTTTCATCAAAAAAACAGCGAGAACTTAGTTGCGCACCTAATATATAAATATATTATATATAAAAGAGAAAAATAAATTAATTTATTAACAGGTAAGATGGACATTTATAAATTAACGTTCAACAAATTAAAAAAAACTTAATCACTGAAGGTTGATATATACATAACCCCTTTTCAACATTCATTTTCGTATTCTGCATACGTATTTCATCAGCAGATAATTAAACAGTGTTCCGCACACGATCTGTACCGTTGACAGCCAAAACGCACACTGTATACTTGTTTCAAATAATTTTTAAAAGATTATATTCTACTCTTAAGTTAAGATAAAAGACAAAAGAAAAATGGAAAAAAGGAAAGGAAAGAAAAGAAAAATGCCTACATGCGTTTATTGCACTCTCCCTTGTCTGCCGTTTAAGAGATCAAAGAGAGATGAGTTACGGTTGGTGCCCAGGTCAATGTTCAACACATGGTCTTTATTCTTCAAAATGTACATGCTTTCACACGTATCTAATTCGCGATAATTACACACGCTCTCAAATGCAAACAATCCGCGTTAACACTATGATTACATTCCAACACATGTTTTATTACGCCGGACATTTCTGGCCGATTGAATTTTATGTGCGCAATATGTTCTTCCACATGCTTCATTAAAATTACCTTCAAATTAAAACAAAATAAACCTGAATTTAATTATGTGGTATTACGTGGAATTTAATTATGTGCTTTATGTTTTAATTCAATTTCAAAGTTACTCATAAATAGGTCCGCTATGAATGGAGAAAGACAATTGCCCATTGCAGTTCCCTGTTTTTGTTCAGAAAACCTCCCTTCGAATTGAAAACAATTTTGGGACATGCATTGGGTATTTTTCGTCGTGTTTTACCAGGTGCGACACTTTGCAATTGTCTGCTGATGATGACAACTTAGTTGTCGAAATGCGTATACAGAATTACAAAAGTTAATGTGGGAAGGGATTATATACCAACCTTAGTGATTAAGAAAGGAAAGCGGAGTAATTACAAACGTGGCTATAAAAGAAAACAGTGGCTTCAAAATATTTAACGAAATATTGGTCTGTAGAAAACGTTAACGTTAACTTTCTAAAAGCGAGGACTGGCTTATTTAATGTGACCAAAATAAAATTCAATCTTTTCGACTTAACATAGGGAATATTATTGTGTGATCTGTGATGAAATTTTTAGTATTTTTCTGTGATAATAGAAGGAAAATAAATAAAGCTATTACTTCTCTCCTAATATCTACAAATAGTAAAGAGAAAAATATTCGGGAAGAATATTCTTACATAACAACCTTGGTGCAAGAAATATTAACACTCTTAACTGTTAATTACACAGGTCAAGCATGAAAAAACTTTTTTTATAAATTCGGCTCTCCTCTATGTTTTTTTGACGTGCTGACTCCGAAAATGAACTTTAAAATACCACAGGACGTAAAGTTTCCTCACGTTTACTTTACGTTGTTTATGCATTGTAAGCGTATAGTAATATCTTGGTCTCTACACCTAATAAGTAGTAAACGCTCAAACTGCACTTTTGAGTGTCTGCGTGACAAATACAAAGAAAATCACGAAGGCATATACTTCTAATCTGCAGGTGCATTTTTTACACTCACACTTAAATTTTTTCACCGACAATCTGTAAGCGAGGAACAAGGGGAGCGTTTCCACCAAGACATGAAGGAGATGGAGAAACGGTATCAGGGTCGTCGGAATGTCAACATGATGGGAGATTACTGTAGGACCCTTCTACGAGTAACTCCAAAAGTAAAAGCTACACTCGAACTTTCACCGTGAAGAGGTTGAGGAAATACAAAACTTTAGATTAATAAGTAAAAAACTGTTCATATTCAAACTTACACTACCATTGTAATAATAAAATGTTAAATTTTTCAATTATACTCTGATAATAAATTATGTAAGATTAATGTTATGTTAAGATTGCGAAAAAGTGGTAAGTGATAGAAAAAAACCGATTGAAAATTTGAATTCAGCACACCAAAATATTGGGTTGGCAACTAAGTACTTTCGGTTTTTACTGATAGAGAGCGTTGCTTTATTTTTTGTATAACGTATGTTAGTGCTGTACTTTACCGTTTGTCGCCTCATACTAGTCACATTGACGTAACTTCAAAAGCAAGTAGTGCGTGATTTTTATTAAAGCTATTAGTTGTGGGTTAATTTTAAATGGAGTGCAGAAACGAACATTTTCGACGTATTTTACTATTTTATTTCTGTAAAGGAAAGAAAGCTGTTGCGGCTCACAAAAAGATATGTGAAGTTTATGGTGCTAATTGCTTAACAGAGCGCACGTGTCAGAATTGGTATAAAAAATTCCGTTCTGGAGATTTTTCCCTCAAAGATGAGCAACGTTCTGGTCGGCCTACTGAAGTTGATGATGACCAAATCAAAGTCATAATTGAAGAGGATCGTCATATAACTGTTCGAGAGGTTGCGGAGAGGCTACATGTATCGCACACAACAATTGAAAAACATTTAAAATGTCTTGGGCTAGTTAAGAAGCTTAATATTTGGGTAGCTCACGAATTGAAAGAAATTCATTTAACACAAAGAATCAACTTTTGCGATATGCACCTTAGACGAAATGAAACCGACCCTTTCTTAAAAATAATCATCACTGGTGATGAAAAATGGGTCCTGTGCAGTAACATAGTTCGAAAACGATCATGGAGCAAACACGATAAACCAGTTCAAACCACATCGAAAGCTGAATTGCATCAAAAAAAGATCATGCTGTCAGTTTGGTGGGATTACAAAGGTGTTGTGTTTTTTGAGCTGCTTCCAAGGAACCAAATGATCAATTCTGATGTTTACTGTCAACATTTAATAAAATTGGATGAAGCAATCAAAGAAAAACGGCCAGAATTGTCAAATCGGAAAGGTGTAGTTTTCCACCAAGATAATGCAAGGCCTGACACATCTTTGGCAACTCGTGGGAAACTATTGGAGTTTGGCTGGGAAATGATGCCACATCTCCCATATAGCCCTGATCTAGCACCATCTGATTACCATTTATTTCGAAGTTTGCAGAATTCTTTTAATGGTAAAACTTTCACAAATGACGATGACCTTCACTCACACCTGGTTCAGTTTTTTGCTGATAAGGACCAGAAATTTTATGAGCGCGGAATCATGCAGCTGAAAGAAAGATGGCAAAAGGTCATTGAGCAAAATGGAAAATATATAATTGATTAAAAACTATTCCTTGTTTAAAAATTTTTTCCCTGACAATCTTGGAGCTGTAAGTGAGGAACAAGGGGAGCGTTTTCACCAAGATATAAAGGAGATGGAGAAACGGTATCAGGGTCGTCGGAATGTCAACATGATGGGAGATTACTGCTGCACCCTTCTACGAGCAACTCCAAAGGCATTTTATAAAAGGAAAAGCTACACTCGAACTTCTACCGTGAAGAGGTTGAGGAAATACGAAACTTTAGATTAATAAGTAAAAAACTGTTCATATTCAAACTTACTCTACCATCGTAATAATAAAATGTTAATTTTTTCAATTATACTCTGATAATAAATTACGTACCTTTAAATCTTAACTATATATTTTAATACTATCATATCCAGCAAAAGATACAGATTGCAAAAAATTGGTACGTGATAGAAAAAAACTGATTAAAAATTTGGATTCAGCACACCAAAATACATAAGAAACAGGTTGAACTTTGAAAAAAGTTTTTAAAAAATATTTATTGGTTGGCCTGTGTTATGTAAAGCGTTTTCCAATAGGGACTTGACAACTTTTAATTCAATTTGTGAACGCACCCTATCACTAATCATCGAACTGTCACAGTCAATTTATTCAGTAAACTTAACATTTTCATCATGGTAAAGTACACGAACGAACAACGTCTGCAAATTATAAAAATTTACTACAGAAATTCGGAGTCGGTGACCGCTACCTTAAGAGCTTTAACACCGATTTTCGGTCGTAATTCTCGCCCTAGTAGACGGGCAGTAACAAGTTGCGTAAGGATCTTGTTTTACACCCATACAAGATCAAGCTGACTCAAGAATTGAAGCCGATGGACCACTTGAAGCGACGTACGTTCTCCGATTGGGCTCTGGAAAAGAGGCGCCAAGATGATCAATTTCATCGCAAAATCATTTTCAGTGACGAAACTCATTTTTGGCTCAATGTGTTCGTCAATAAGCAAAATATGCGTTATTGGTCGGGTGAAAATCCACATGTGCTTCATGAAACACCACTTCATCCACAAAAAATAACTGTTTGGTGCGGTTTGCATGCCGGCGGCGTCATAGGGCCATATTTTTTCGTCGACGATAATGATCGTCACGTTACTGTGAATGGTAATCGTTATCGCGCCATGATTACCAATGATTTTTGGCCCGAATTGGAAGATATGGACTTGGACAACATGTGGTTTCAGCAGGACGGTGCCACAAGCCACACAGCACACGTTACAATCGATTTATTGAAGAGTAAGTTTGATGAGCGTGTTATCTCAAGAAATGGACCAGTCGATTGGCCGCCTCGTTTGTGCGATTTAACGCCTCTAGACTTTTTTCTTTGAGACTACGTCAAGTCATTGGTCTATGCCAACAAGCCGACAACGTTGGAAGAGCTCAGAGCCAACATTGAACGCGAAATAACAGCCGTTTCGGCCGAATTGTGTGGCCGAGTCATCGAAAATTGGGTCCAACGAATCGACCGCTGCAAACGTGCCCGCGGTGGCCATATGAACGAAGTCGAGTTCCATTCATAAATGTTTTGATTGTACTTCAACCCGATAATAAAGTTTTTGAAATATCTCAAATGGTCTGCATTTTATTTTGAAAAAAAGTTGTCAAGTCCTTATTGGAAAACCCTTTATAGCTGTATATCTTCAAACTAATCAATTAAGAAAGAAAAACGAAGTAATAATCCTGAATTGCAACTACAAATGTGTCTATAAAAGAAAACAGTTGATTCAAAATATTTAACGAAATATTGGTTTGTAGAAAACGTAATGCTGACTTTCTACAAGCGAAGACTGGCTTATTTAATGTAACCAAAATAAAATTCAATCTTTTCGACTTAATATAGAGAATATTATTGTGTGATCTGTGATGGTGTTTTTAGTATTTTTCTATAATAATAGGGAAAACTGTAAGGTCCAAGGAAAATAAATAAATTAACAATTTTCAAAACTTTTTTATTGAAAAAAATAGTGTCTCTTAATTCTGCGTTTCAGTGTGATAAAAATAATTAAATAACAAATATTCATATTCTGCTTCACTCTCTAAATATGTACAAAATGTAAAGAAAAAAAAATACGAAAAGAATATTCTTATATAATAACTATGTACAAGAAATATGAATACTATTAACTGATGATTATGTACAAAGAAAGTGCACGACACGCGGAGTTTCGTTAACTACTAAAAACAATGTGGTACAGTATCGTCTTATAGTTGCTGATACAGCTGCATATTTTCGTTTTCTTAAACTAGTCAACAAAGAAAAAAAAACAAAGTAATGGCCCTGAATTGGTACTATAAACGTAGTTATAAAAAAATAACACTGGTTTCAACATAGGTAACGAAATGTTGATTTGTACAAAATGTGATGTCAACTTACCACAAAAGCGGACTGGCTTATTTAATGTGACGAAGATTACAATTAACGCATCCATAATTATAAATTTTACGTTACCAGACCGCCTTTTTGAACGAACTGATCTTGAAGTACATCTAAAGAGTTTACGGAAAAAAAAACAATACGCGTAAATCTTGTTTAAAATCAGTTGACATTACATATCAAGTCTACTTAAATAAACAAAAAAAGACTATCTAATGAATATTAAATATTATGAGTATGAACACTTTCAAATGCACAGCCGAACCCGCATTGGAGATCTGTTTTGTATATCTAAAAAAAATCTATTGCATAGTTAAGTACGCTATTATTGTAGGTATGTATGTTAGGAACTCGTCAAAAGAATCACCGTGCTCCAAAATCTCTTCGGATTATCTCTAGTGGCTTCCAACCGATCTGATAACATTGGACGCACTATCCCAAGCCATCGGTCTCGGTTTTAGGCATACCCTGAACGGTTTTGGATTGATGGTAACTCCCGTTGTACCTTTTAGGGTGGGCATAGTTTCGCCTTCCGGTGTAGAAATGTCGAAGGAGTGTAAAAGGGAAGAGAAGAACAGGAAGATTTCCATGCGAGCTAGCACCTCACCGAGGCACATCCTCCTACCCACGCCGAACGGTAAGAAGTACTCCGGTTTTATGACTTTGCCTTCGGCGTTGATGAACCTGGACGGATCGAATTTTTCTGGTTCGTCCCAGAGGATGGGGTCCATGTGTACGGCGTGAAGTAGCGGAACTATTTGGGCGTGTTGAGGTAACGTGTAACCGTTGAAATTAACATCTCTGTAACAAGAAAATAATTTATTTATTCTTCTTCGGTAAACCATTTAATTTTTTTTTAAATCGTGATGTAAGAGCAAAAGTTTAAAACGTACATTGCGAAATTCTCAGACAGATTTGCTTACACAAGGCGAAAGGTCAACGAACTCGAAAACCTTGCAGCTAACTATAGGAGCTTAACGACATTTCTTTATAATAATGTTCATATGTATACATGTAAACGCACAAATATACTTTCACTTTTTTTGCAGGCGTAAATTTGACTAGTGACCTAATATCTCAAGTACATTGCGTATAGTGGTTATTAAGCCAAACGCTTACCGTATAGGTGCATGTGTGGTCCCCATTGGAACAACGCTGGATATCCTCAGCACCTCTAGCATTGTCGATTCGGTTATAGGAAGGAACGGTAAGTCTTCTAATCTCGGTAATCTCTGCCTGCCTATCACTTCGTCCATTTCCTGTTGAACGGCCTTCATGACGCGCGGATGGTGTAACATAAACAAAACGCTCCATTGCAAGGAGGATTTGATTGTTTCCATGCCGGCTGAGAAGAGATCCCCCATTATTTGTTGAATTTGCCTATCTGTAATTAGCAACGTGAAAATTGAATTACCTTATATGTTTTGCTTGGAGGAGAAGATTTTTGATTCGTATTTTAAAAATTAATATTACTATTATATAAGATGATAATGCTATTGTTAGAACATGTACTATCTCTTTAATATTTTTTAGACGAATCTGCTACATAATACACGGTTTCCTGTCTTTAAATAGCACCGTAAATAGTTGCTAGTGCCATTATATATGGATCTGATTCAATGGCAAGGCATCCTAGATCTTTACGTATTATTCTACGTAAAATTGCTTACAAGAAACATTAATACGTAGCCAACAGAAATGTTACTTTTAAAATGCTTTTACGGCATATTAAATAATTTTTTTGGAGTTACTGAACGATATATACGCAACATTTTCCAACTTACCATGATCTTTTCCCTCGAACAAACTGTCACCAACTCCTTCCTCATTAGCTTTGTGAATTTCGAAAAGGTAAGCATCTAGCAGATCTCTAACTTGGCTTGGGTCGAAAGTCCTGCGATGTTCGTCAATCGTTTCTTGCAGGAAGACGCCCATTTCCTCTCTGTTCTGAAAAAGAAAAATTATTATTTAATAAATTCCGAAAAAAAGATGAACTATATACTACTTACAGCTATAATTTTTTGCCGGGTGTCCTTCAATTTGGGCAGGTATTTGAGAACGGGAATGAAGAGAACCGGACTCAATGTGCCGAATAACTTGAAACCCTCTTCGATAAGGTCCATCAATCGTCGGAATCTGGCGTCGTTGTGGGAGAATCTGACGGACATGATGATGTCGCAGATGACGTTCGATATCGATATTTGGAAGATGGAATTGAGATCGGTCGGTTCGTTTTTCTGAGCTTTGAGAACGCAAAGGAACGCCTCCACCTCTCTCATGATGCGGCTTTCCATCTGGGCTTTCCGGGAACCGATGTAACTCATTCCGAAGTGTCTCAATCTGGCGTGTATAAACCGGCGTTGGTCCTTCCACAGTTTTCCTTCCGTATTTATGACTCCTGTCGAATAAAAAAGAATGTTTTTTTGCGATTGTTGTGTGTACTGTAGTTTTATGATTGTTTTGACCCATATAAATTGCTTCGTTATTGCATCACGTTTCATTTTTTTTTCTAAATTAAGATGTGTATTTTATATTGACGTATTATTACCATTTATATATAATTAATAAACTGGGTTAACTTTGATATCTTATCGCGCGCATATATACATTTAGATATGAAAAAACTATAAGCTAGTAAATTGTTTGTAAATTAATTGGCATCTGTTTGGATGTTGAAGACACTTTTACTCGAAATAACTGACCTGTCAAGGTTGCGGGAAGGTTGACTCGAATAATATTAGCAATAAGTGTGTCAATTGGATGCGATGGCGCTATATTGAAAAATACAATTAAGCTGCGAGCACGCCTGATTAATAATTCAACAGGCTATTTCTGCGCGGCGCGTGTCGATGTCTCGTCCGACTAGTTAACCAAACGAAAATCATCTACTTACCGTAACCTTCTAGGATGTTGGTGAATTCTGTCATGGGTCTGCCGGTGAACTCCTCTTTGCGAAACGCGTCCCTGATCATTTTGTAATCACTTAACACTATAATTAATTGAGATCCCAGTCTGGTCGAGATGAGCGATCCGTATTTGTGAGTCAGGTCCCTGAAGTACAGGTGCAAGTCGCCCTTCAAGAAAGGCAGCGAACCCAAGATCGGTATTCCCCATGGACCGGGTGGTAAATGTGCACACTCCCTCGCTAATTGTATGGTGCGGATGGCCAGTAGTACGGTGAAAAAGACAATCAGTATACTAGCCGACACTTCTTCACATAAGACACTCCACAAACGCATAGTTGCGTACAGGAACATTTTTTTTTCCCGTCTAATTGAACGAATTAACAACAACAATGTTAAACTTAAATAAATCTCTTATTTGTTTTGTTAGGATGTGCACCAAGATTCTGTTTACTTGCATGCATGAGTGTTAATGTTATATTATACTATAGGGGAATCTTTATATATGTTACTCAACCTCAATACTTAAGTTGATCTAGAGGGGAGAGCCGTGAGACTGGTGTAGGAAAGTCCCGCCTTCGAACCAATCGTCTTCGGACTCCCCTCTTAGTGATTGGTTGCGTTTTATGCATCGCCCGTATGAAAATGTTGCATCTCATTCATTAATTCATTTTGGTCCAGATGCTGGGCCAACTAACAAAGGTGTATGTGTTTCCAATTTTCTCGCGATTCTCCCATGAAATCGAAAGTGGGTTCCTGTAAATGTAAAATTGTATTTTTCACGAAAACAATAATTTTTACCATCACATTATTAACACATATTAGTAGACTGTTCACCAATCTCCATCAAAGAAAATCATTACATGTTTATACGACTATGATACTGTAATCCCTATCTTCTTTTATTGTCTACAATTTTTTATTAATTAAACATATTTCTGAGAACAATATTTCTCACGATTCTACAAATTGTTTGTATGAATATTTTTTGATAAGACGTTTTACTGAGAATGTCTTAACTTTGTTCTTAAGCGACGAGGGGAATATTGATAATAAAATAATAATAATAACAATAATAATACTATAAAATAATACATCAGTAAAACGCGAGAAATGCAGATACATACGTAAAGATGACCACATAATAATAATTGAAAGTACGGCATGGAAACTTCTTATGTAATAAATTCAATAATCCCAAAACTGTAAATATTATTGATATTAATCTAGTGATTTTATGTATTTGGCCTGCAATGTTATCAGTTTTTGAGTTGTGACGCACGTATTTTTTTTTAATGAATTGGTATATTTTGTATGCCAGTTTTGGATAAAACTTTGAGTCCTTTAAAAAAAAAATCTGCACATATTTTCATTTGTGAACAGATCGTAAGATATTTCCACGTTTATGGAAAAACAAGGAAACAAATTTTATTTATTTATTATTATAACAATTGCTCAAAATGACCTGCATTAACTTCTTGACATACTCACAACCTACGATGAAATTCGTTTCAAATCTTTAGATCATCTAAATTAGTAGACGATGTTTTAAAAACTTTATTTTATAATAACCCCATAGAAAGAAATTCTTTTGGATTAAATCTGGATTAAATCTAGTTGATTTTTCCAGAAAACCTTGTCTTCCAATCAATCTGTGAGGAAAACCTGCGACTTTTCGAGATTCTCGAGCTGGACAAATATAATGATCTGGTGCTTCATTCTCTTGATATCAGATTGATGATATTAGTAATATCTGGATCTTCCGGATTCGGATGTGAAATTGTTATCTCCAGAACAAGCTCATCTCTGAATGGTATCTTTGTCCAGTAAGATTACTTAGAAAGATACGTTGATCTCTCGTGGACGTTGGGTGTGAGTGCCGAACTGACAGTGGGGGTTTGTGGTAGTCCAGCATCTACGGATTTGACGGTTTGCATCTCCGTTTAAAATATAGACTTGTGAGGAAAAAGGATGTTGTCTAAATATACAACATGTATTGTAGTAATTGGCCTTCCAAGAGAGAAAGAGCAGTTGCTAAAATATGAGCTTTGCATTTTTGGCATTTGACCTTCCTCTTTTAAATCCCCAATTTTTGATAGTGGCGTACGAAGGACCTTGATCACTTAAAGTTAGTGCCATAGCAGCAAAAGTTTCTTTGCCTGATAAATCCTTACAAAATATAACTCGAAACTAGAATGTTTATAAACCCAGTTTCTCAAACATGTTCTCCTCAATAATTCACTATCTTTGCCACCGTTCAAATTATGGGAATCGAATTATTCATATTTGCAACCATAGCAACGATATTCAACTGTGTCTACTAGAAACTTTCCAGGCTAACTAAATCACGAGCACCCCTGTCGATAATATAGTGTATTTATAAATTACAGTCTTTGGCAAAAATTTTGGAATCCTAACCTAAGAAGCATTATTACAAATACATATGATTCACACAATGCTTTGAGGTGCTTCATGAGTTATTGTTTAATATTCATCTAGCATAGTTAAATAAAATTTTCAACAATAATATGTTTGAATTATGCATATTGCAACTCTAAGATCATACATAGGGCGATTCTCTATAAACTTCCTCTTTAGTTTACAAGTAACTCTTTTAACAGTAAAGATAGTGTTCGGACAATAAAATAAACATTCTTGCGTTGTGTGTCCAAACCTTTGTCGTTGATTAACTTTTCTTTTATGATAAGAACAATTAAATTTTAATTTTTCTTCGGACGAGAAAAAAGACAACGGCGGAGCAAAAGAAAACAGAATTTGTGCTGTTGTAGAAAGGAGAATTGTCCTCAAAATAACTAAAGAAAATAGTTTTTGTATTATCTTCCACCAATTTCGTGGCAAGAAACGAAAAGCGACAGTACGAGATTAAGAAATGACGAAGGCGGAAATATCAAATCAAATAGTTCGAAGACGACTTTACATAATCGGATTAAATAACAGGAATCTTGTTCAAAATCAAAAGTTAAGGAGATGAATAAGAAAAACTCACTTTAATTGGGCCAAATAGTAACAAAATTAACTTTAGAAAAATTGATTTAGGGTGGATGAGAAACTAAGTGCTGGTAAATTTTTTTATTCAAAGTAGTATAAGAATGTTAAAACTAAATTTTTTTCTTTGAGGAATTCTTTAGTTACAGCTGAATACATACCAACACCAATTCAGAAAGCTCTAAATTTAATCAAATGGTTACCAAGGTGTACATACACCAAATTATCACAGTATGGATTCAAATCCTAGATAAAAGCAAAGGCGAATCCTATCTGCTTCTGGGCTTCCGGCCTGGAACCGCGTCACTTGTATATCTGCCGACGTTTCGTACCCATTTGTATGGGACATTTTCAGGGCTGAACTACTGCACTGAAACAGCCAGTTTCAGTGCAGTAGTTAAGCCCTGAAGATGTCCCATATGAGTGGGCACAAAACTACTGCACTGAAACTGCCAGTTTCGGTGCAGTAGTTGAGCCCTGAAGATGTCCCATACAAATGTGTACGAAACGTCTACAGTTATACCAGTGACGCAGTTCCAGCCAGGAAGCCCAGAAGCAGATAGCATGGACCACGACCGCGGAAATCTACGTAGTAGATAAAGGCGAATCCATTTGATGACGTAGATTTTTCCACGTAAGTTTTAAGGTGTGATATTGTTTCTTTTTTATATAAAGATAAAAGCACATCACGTTTTTTTGGACTGTTTCCTTTTCGGTGCGCACTCCATGCCGTAGAAATGAGGTTGAACCAGACGAACGTCTTCAAAACCTATCTGAAATAATTTTCTAATCCGCATAATTTGGACGCCAAATTAAAACAGCATGTTCTAACCTATTTAAGACAAATGCATAATTTAAGACCTGATTGGGAGAAAATCATTAAATTCCTTAGTCGTAACCATTATGAAAGAAAGAATTCTCTTGCGGATTTACGTAAGCAAAAGTTACAGGAGAAAGTCATGTGTATGATCCAGTATCGAAGACTTATTTGCAAATCGAAATCCGGAAATGAATTTATACAAAAACTGCTCCGGACTTTCGAGTGTAGGTTACAATACATTTCTCATTATCGAGTTTTAGATTATCCTCTTGCTAGGTAAGGAGTCTTGGAACGCCTTCATCTTTCTATTCGATAATATAATTTCACATCGTTTGCATAAGTCAAATTTGAAAGCGGTCGACAAGAATACGATTAGAATCTTGGGGCACTACAGAAACGGCGGGAATTTCATAATACTATGAATTCCAGTGGTTATGAAATATATTTCGGGATCTATTAAAATAGGTAGGAATTCAGAAGCCTTACCTGAGATCCAAGTGATTCTTTCTATTTGCAAAGTTTATGGCATAATTGCGATCATTTTGATAGGCTGCAAATAACATTGGTGAGTTAAAAAATAGTAGAATAGACTTTAACTGAATTTAGAAATCACTTGTTCAAATATTTTTTGTTATGGCTTAGATTATAAGTTGTTTATCAACGAATGTTCTGGAAACTTCGCATTTCAGTTAAAGTGAATATTTTTGTTTTGCTGGATTTGCCTATGATTCCCGTAATATATTAAACGTTCATTGCTACAACGTTAAAAAAGGCAAGGATAAATGTCTTGCTTGTTTGTTGTTTCTGAGATTCGCATTTTAAAAAAGCATTCTATTGAATTATTTGCGTCTATACGTGTGCAGACTTAATAAATTTGAAATTAATCAATTCGATCTGACGAATTTTTTTTGCCATTCAATTAAGTATTCTATTCCCCGGTTATCAACAACAAATAAACTGCCACTTATCATTGAACAGCTGACGGAAAGTAAACAAAAAACACCGTACATATTTTTCGCAGTACCGTCGGCAAGGTAAAGGACATTATTTAAGCAATTTATGCCCGTTTCTTTTAAAAACGTCTGACGTCGAGTCTACTCTGTGAGGCCGCATTTACAGAATGAATTCTTGAAAATAATCGTGCTCCTTTTACGATAGTAAAAAGTAAACGCAATGTTCTTATATGACCTTGAAACTGAATGTAAACAAAAACATCGCGGAATTCCTATACTGTTTTCTAATATTCAACAGTAATAATCTTAATTGGACGACAACAAAATAAAGATTAGAGGATGTAGCTGATGTTTTTCTTTGAAGGAAAAAAAAAACGTGGTTATGTAATTCAATTATTTATACTTTCGTAAGCGCGTATATAAGTGATGTGGGTTCATTAACCTTTAGAATCTAGTGCTACGAGTATATCATGTAGGATGATGAAAATGCCTATATTCTTAAGTGTTAAGCAATCTGAAAAATAATGATGAACTAGATTCCGGATGCCAGTTAAGTAATGAGTACATTCATAAGTCTCTCGCCTGTGCAATAATAAAATTTTATATAAATATAGAGATCATGTTCTTGAATTATAAAGAGTGTTTCAAATTTCGCGGTTTTTTTAAGAATAAATAAAACGCATAATTTGCATTCACTTTCAAAAACTTTTTATTGGTAATTGAGCATTTATATTCGAAAAATAATATCTTCCATATGGCCTCCTTTTGCAGCTCCACAGACGTCTACTCTTTTATTAAAATTTTGACATAATTGAGGCTCTATCTCACCAATGACACGAATAATTTCATCTTTCAAAGCAGGAATTGATTGCGGATTGTTTCTATAAACCTAACTTTTCACATAACCCCAAAGAAAATAGTCTAACGGTGTCAAATCACATGATCTTGGTGGCCAATTAACATCAGCGCGTCTTGAGATTACACGTCCAGGAAATTTCTCTCTCAATAAATCAATTGATTCGTGTGCAAAGTGAGGTGTAGCGCCATCCTGTTGAAACCACATATCCTCTAGATCAATATTCATCAATTCAGGCCACAAAAATTCGATTATCATCCGACGATATCGATCAGCATTGACAGTTACAGTTTCACCAGCATCATTTTCGAAGAAGTAAGGTCCAATTACACCACCTGACCATAATGCACATCAAACAGTAACTCGTTTAGGATGCACGGGTTTCTCATGAATAATTCGTGAATTTTCCTTACCCTAGATATGGCAATTTTGTTTATTAATATAGCTACTAAGTTCAAAATGTGCCTCATCGGAAAACATTATTTTTTGAGAAACATTAGCTGGTTGTTCATTGATGAAATTGACAAATGAACGACGTTTTAAATGATCTAATGGCTTCAGTTCCTATGTTATTTGAACCTTATATGCCTTCATAGCTAAATCCTTGTGTAAAATACGCCATGTTGTTGATCCACTAAGTCCAAGTTGTTGTGGACGTCGTCTAATGGATATTTCAATATCTTGAGCAACACTTTCACGAACCAAATCAATATTTTCTTCTGAACGACCACTACGACTGTATTTTTCACTTTTTTGATCTTCCACGGAACCGATCTCTTGAAATTTTTTAATAATTCGACTAATAGTGCTTTCAGATGGACGATTATGTAAACCATAAAATTCACGTAATTTTCTAAAAACTCTTTTCACAGAACGCTGATTTTCATAAAGTAATTCAACAACTTGAACGCGTTGTTGTACCGTGTACGAAGCCATTTCTGTAAATGTCAGACGTCATACTTTTTAAATGCCCACATGCCCAGACAAATTCAGTGCGCCATCTATATTTTATTTACTCTTAAAAAAACCGCGCAATTTGAAACACCCTTTACATGTTATAGTACTATAATAATATAAATATATATATTTTTTCCAGATATAAGTCTCAAAAAGAAAAGGAAGGTTTTTATAAAAGAAGAAATTTTATTTCTTTAAGTTTGCTTTAATGCAAAGTCCATGAATGTGTAAATATAATGGATGGTTTTTATATCTCCAGCGGTGAGAGAGATTTAATAGTAGTAGTACTGGCAAAATATTTGCATTTAGCTCGTGTTTAAATAAATGAAAATTGAATTTTCATCATCGAATTGTTGAAGCTGAAGAGTCTACAAGTAACTATCAGTTCAAATTTGTACACCAATCTTCAACATATTATTGGTGCATTATCAGTAGACGAGGTTCCAGACCAAAATCCGTGCGCAAATTTTTTTAAATGAACATATTATACCAGATATTGTTTTTCATATATCTGGACATGTACTTAAAAAGGTTGTAATATGCGCAAAATTTTTAATAATTGAAAATATCGTAGCATATCACAACTTTTAGATCGCAAATATAATGTCAAACTATTGAATTGTATTGTATCAAAAGATGTTATACTAGTATATAAATATCCAGAATTAAAATCTAGGCAAATGACATGCTTTTCAAATAGTAATATTCTCAGCGAATTGATGAACAATATAAATATAGAGAATGTTCTCAAAAATTCTGAGGAAAGGGCATTAAATGCGCATCATGTAACATTTGCCTATTGAAAATATATAAGTAAATGAAATAATAACATCAATAGTTTAATATAAAATTGTAATAGTTCAAAAAAGAGAAGAGCTCATTTTACAAGTAGGTAACCTTCAGGATAACAAGGCGGAACAAACGACAAGAGATTGAGCTTATAAAGCGTGCTTATTATCATGTAACCGTTAGAGCAACTTATTTACTTTCTTATTTTGTAATAATATTGAAATATAAACATATGAACTTTTTGTTTTGTTTCTTCTAATACCGTTCTTATTGCTTTACATTTTTTATATTTCCTGTGTTTCTGTAGGATTTGCCCTTTGAAAATAAATAAATAAATGAAAATATAAATAAATAATAAAATTGTAATAGTTCAAAAAGAGAAAAGCTAAGTTTATAAATAACAAGCCGAAGTAAAGAACAAAAAAATGAATTTAAATAATAATTGTGTCTAAAAGGAAAAGTATAGGGCCTAAATTAGTATCTTGCCGTACTCCAGAAAATTGTAAATATGCTTAAATACATCGATTGCTTACATAAGAATGTAATAGATCGAAAATAGGTATCAGTGACGATCATCTTCACCTACAAGTATTTATGCGATTATGCAAATTGTTATATAAAATCATGTATTTGTGTACACACAAGCACGTACAATACACGATATCTTTCGATACGATTTCACTACACTCCGTTGTCCAATGGATCGATTATCATCGAAATAACGACTGCATATTTGAGTTTCGCCGAGTCAGGTTCATCAACCTCGCTCAAACTAATACAAATACTAATATAGTCTGTGTGCACTGGTAATTGGGATTTCGCGGATACGAAAATATGGCTTAACTTTTACTTTACCAAACACAAAATAAGATCGATTAGGGTGCAATAACCGATAAAACTGCGATTCGATTATTTAGAAGGAGGTGAGTTCAACGACACCGCGGCATTGTCGAAAATTCGTACTTGAAACAATCTAATGATCTTTATCAGGTGGGTATAGATCGGTGCGGTACTATTATGATCTGGTGATGATGTTACACAACACCGATACAGCATTATTTTTAAGTACCGTGTTTATGTTCGCCAAGTGGAACGATTTATGAATCACAGCTGAATCAAGAAACCGTAAAATTGCTCTTTATCGTATACGCGACGGTCTTTTGATTTCGGTTCGCTCACGATGGCTCTAGTAATCACCACAATCAACGTACTATTAAATTGATAGTGTAATTAATGTAATTATGGCGAATGCAATTGTAATTGAAGAATCAACATAAATAGTACATTTGCATTGAAGTAAAAAAAAATACTATTTGGGAAGTGTAACATGCTCATTTCAAATATACACAAGTCGTTGTGCTTATTTCTTTGTGTCTTCGGGTTGAACCTAGTTCTTCACCCTGTGTCCTAATTGTCGCAGGTTTAATAAAACAATATTTAAAATATCATTATTTGGTAACACATGATACATAGATGAATATACATAAAACTAGACTGGAGTAAACTAATACTAGACTAAAGTAAAATGGACTGTTGGGTCCTTTGAGAATCTTGGGTTGCTTGAAACATACTCGTAAGTACTTCTGAAACAAAATTTATTAGTAATAAATTGTACAATTATCGAAAACACATAGTGTTTTGTAATAAGTTTTGTAGGCAGTGTTGATGGAGCCTGTGGTTGATTAACTTAATCACTTAAAATTGATATATAACCCCTTTCCACATTAATTTTTGTATTCTGTATACGTATTTCGACAACTAAGTTGTCATCATCAGCAGATAATTAAACAGCGTCCCACCTGAAAAACTAAGTTTTGTGATGAGTATTGCCGTCATATTGATGTCATTAGTGTTATGTCAAGACTGTATGTGGGCGTTAATGTGGGCCTGAGGATTCTTGTAGGTTTATGTCGGAAATGAGGGGATTCCCGTGGTTCGGCATTTCTGAAAAGTATTTTCTTGGTAGCTCAAGAATAAAGTCAGGAATCGTAGGGATTTGTAGGTCGTTGTGTAGAGTGGAGTTTCTAGTGTACCAGGGTGCACCTGTCATAACTCTGAATGGTTTTTTTCGGATAACCTGAATCCTCTTCTTCCTGTGACTTCGCAGCATATTCCCAGATGAGAGCTGCATACGTCATCGTTGGTCTGATGGCGGCTTTATATACCATCGTTTTCAATTTCAGGTTTAACTTGCTTGCATGGTGCAGAAGTGGATACATCTGTACTATGGCTGCCGTTCCTCTATTCGCCATATTTACCGTACGGTATTTCCAGGTCAATTTCTTGTCCATGGTAACCCCAGGTATGTTATCTTCTCCTCCCATGGGATGGTCACGTTGTTTATCTGCAATTCTGGAATCTGGGTTTTTTCCTAGACCTGCTGAAATGATTATTATTATTATTATTATCAAACGCTTCAAGTGAGTTCTGCAATCTCCTAGCAGCAACATCTGGTTGGCGTGCTTGAGGGAAATTCGCAGTGTCATCGGCGTAATACAAAAGTCGATCTTGTTTATCAGATGTACTCTGGCGTTTTCAGTATTCTATCCATTAATCTTACAGAGATTAAATTGCCGAGATTGTGACAAGAAAAAATACATCGGTCAAACAAAATGCTCAATAAGCACAATAAATTTAATCGACCCGAGAAATTCAGTTTGGCGAAACGTGTGTTACAAAATAATCATAGTGTAACCGCGGATTGTCTACATTCAATCGAAAAATATAAATAATTACCACGAATTGCACAGTTACGAGAGCCATGTGTTTAATGCTGAGAAAGGACCGATACCATATTCGGCCTCTATGACTTCCTGGAAGATATGACCGTTAAAAAAAGGTCCGTAAGTGATTGTGGAGGCGTATAGTGCGTTAGTTTTAAGACCAGTAAATATCGATTTATAGTTTTCTTGCGAACGTCAGTGTGTGTTTAGTTTCGGCGGAATGAGTGGGGAATACTTTCTGAGCTTTACCGCGAGCCAAGACGCGATACTGTAATTAATAGTTTGCTGATGACGATACCTTTGTTGTCGAAATACGTATGCAGTGTACGAACTTTGATGCTTTTCTCGATTAATTCAGTTAACTACATTCAACAAAATTGACCAAAAATGGACAATAGATTACTAAGTAATATGTGTCCATATTCCTAAAAGAATCCAAAACTATTACAAATCAATGCAGTCACGTTTATGTACAACTAAGTCTAATGTAAAAAAGAAAATTTTTAGAAAACGTTGCAATTGACTTGTAAAGATTATTTTTTAAAAACGAAAGTAAACAATGTTCAACTGCGAGGGTGGCGGTTTATATTTCGACAACACTGCTAGTGTTGCCTCCGATATGATAATTCCATCGTGAAGTTTGTCACTTTTGACAATATATTTACCTCCACAGTTTATTATCCGGTCGTATATTTCCATTGTTGACAGTAACTTGAAAATTTTATGTTAGCGAAAAAATGAAATAACTCGCGAACATAATTTTCGGTGTGGATTATCTCAACAAGAATACATCGACGAACTGAATTCTTTATATGGTGTAGAAGCACCATCGAAAACTACAGTATATCGTTGGTATAGTGAATCCAAACTTGGCCGTCGTTCTTTTGACGATGAATTTCGTAAAGGTTGTCCCACAAATGTTGTATCGAAAACATTAATGCAGTGTCTGAATTGATAATGCAAGACCGTTATGTGACATAGCGCGAGATCGAGGCTTCTCTAGCTATTAGTAACACCAGCGTGCATAAGATCCTGCATGAATATCTAGCCGTTAAGAAGCTATATTCACGTTGGGTACCACATAATTTGATGACCGCTCATAAAAAGGACTCGCCTCGATTGGTGCCAAGAAATGCACAAAAAATACAATGGCGGTGCTTCAAAGAACATTCATAAAATCGGCACAGGTGATGAATCTTGGATCTATACCTATGAGCCCGATAGTAAACAACAGTCGACTGTGGGTATTCCACGATGAGCCAAAACCAACAAAAGTTGCTCGCGCTCGAAGCACATCAAAACAAGTGGTCGCCTGTTTTTTCGGAAAAACCGATCACATTGCAACTGTGCCTTTAGAGAGTTGTACAACGGTCAATTCCGAATGGTACACAACCATTTGTTTGCCAAAAGTTTTTGAAGAAATAAGGAAAACAAACCGAAAACGACAGATCATTCTCCTCCATGACAATGCGACCTCTCACAGGTCGGTTCAAACAATTGAATATTTGACCGAGCAAAACATTGAATTGATGAGACATCCGTCGTGCGGCCCTGATCTATCACCCTGTGATTTCTTTTTGCTCCCATGCGTCAAGAATAAACTTCGTGGTCAACGGTTTTCTACGCCGGAAGGGGCAGTTGAGGCATTCAAAACTCATATTTTGGAGATACCGCCTTCACGGTGGCAGGAATGCTTTCCGGATTGGTTTGAATCAATGCAAAAGTGCATTTATTTTTAAGGAGAATATTTCGTAGAGCAATAAAGCTATTTTCGACAATAAAATTTTTTTTTTGTTATTTGCGAAATATAAACGGCTACCCTTGTATTAAATAACTGTTTCACTGAAAAAGAGATAAATATAATAAAAATTTGTCTTTCTTTGATTTTTATTTATTTTTTGTAGGACTTAAAATTTCTTTTTTGAACGTTTAAATAATAGTTCTTCAAATGCTGAGAGACTGTAAAAGTTTATAAAAATAAACAATGATTTAAACCATATTTATTGTGTTGTAACCGAAACGAATGTTAGAGCATGCTTGTTGATCCGAAGAAAGCCTTTCTATTTATACTGAATGCTTTTCCGCACGTAAGCTCTTAATCATCATTCACTGGAATGTATCTGTAAGACGTTTGAAAACGAAATGCACGGAAAATTTTAGCAACTTAGTAACTAATGTGCAAGGTAATTAAAAGAAAGAAAGTGAATGCCGTTCCCGACGCCGTATTTGGCATAATACTAAATATATCGTACCGAGTCTTAATTGCAATCAAATCAAAATATCTGCCACACAATGTTATTGTACATCTGGTTCTATTTCGTTCACTCGACAATTTTCTTCACCTACATATCGGACCTACTTTTGAAACAATTTCGGTAATGAAATCAACAACAATAGCCACCGAAGCTTTTTCAAGATTACTATAACAAAATAATCATGTTTGTATGTATATTACACTTACGCAATTTATAGTTTACAATCAATGCTACAAGATATGTTGTAAGATGTTATTGTTTTTATGACTTACGCATGTACGTATACAGGTAACAACAGAGTACATTTTAATAATACTTAGTTGAATCAACGTAAATAATTACAGTGGTGATGTGAAATTTTATTAGCTTGAAGAAGAAAATACAGTTTAATTTCCAGAGCATACGAGTTGTGGCTAACAAATAACGGGATCAGCTTAATAACGTTTTTTATTCAAGTGGTTGCGTATTGGGCATATTGCCACCTTCAATATAGTCACACAACGATTCATTCGGATTTTACACTGTTTGAAATAGTCCTAAGTTCATGTCTGTCCGTTCTTGTATGACTTTCGACGCATTTATTTTAACGGCACCTATTGATGGCCTCGTTTCACTTAGCGAAGCTTTGACCTTTGAAAATAGGAAGAAGTTACAGCAAGCTGAGTTGAGTGAGTATGGTGGATGGTCCATCACTCTGACGTTGCGCTTCGCAAGAAACGTCCTAACTGATAATGCGTTGTGTGATGGTGCATTATCTTCATAAGAGATCCACAAGTTATTTCTCCACATCTCCGGTCTTTTTTTTCTAAACCAATCACGAAGAGTCTCCAAAACTTGCTTTGAGTAAAACTGGTTAAGGATCTGCCGATCTGCAATTGAAATCTCACCAAATAGAGTGCTTTGAGCCGGTTCGTTTGCATTCAATATGGTCGTAAACATTCAATTTTTCCTTCGTAGTTATAATCCTCTTTAGTAATGAATCATTTTCGTCACGTTTTAATAGCAAGTTATAGACGAATGTAATGGAATAAATCTCTTTCTTGGAAAACATATGGAAGACAAATATCCACTTGTAATGTGAAAGGAAGTCGACGTCGACGTTATTTTGTATTCATCGACTTCAACTGACTTTCTAGAACGAGAGGAATCCTTGACATCGAAGTTATCAGAATGAAGTTTTGCAAATTAGTTTTGGTACCTGTTAAGACATCTTTTCCCTGCACGCCACTTAACTGTTTCTTACTTCAACTGCGTTTTTAATTTTTCGGCAATGAAATGGCCAAATTTACTGAAAATGCTCCTTTTGTTTTCCACTTTCAAAATCACGACAAAGAAAAAACAAACGCAGAGAAACAAAAGCTTTTGATTTCTTAGCAAACTTTAAAATGTGGACTATCCAAATATAATATACCTAGTCCTGCCATAAGTATTGATACAAGTGTAAACGCACCTTTTTGCAGATGATAACTTGAAAGCACAAAAATTTTATGTTGGCAGTTCTGACATATGATAAAAACTATCAACGAGACATTTTAAGCAATGTAGTGGAGCCCCTGAACTACACCATATTCCAAAACCAACCATGGATATTTCAACAAGATTCAACAATGACTTGAAAATCATGTACCTGAGTTTATTAGTACTGACTATTGGCCGTCAGCAAGCCCAGACCTAAATCCGCTCGACTACAAACTGTGGTCAATATTAGAGGGCATGGTCTGTAGAAGACCCCATCGCAACCTGGAATCATTGAAGCAAGCGTTAACAGAAGCAGTCGACAATTTTCCCATGGATATCGTCCGTACAGCGACTGATGAGTGGTCCTGCAGACTTCGGCGTTGTATTAAGGCAAATGGCGGCCATTTCGAGTAATTTGCATTGTATTTTGTAGCTTACTATTGCCAAAATAAACTATCAAAAAATAATTTAAATCCAACTTGCAGTTTTCTTTTTGTACTTAAAAACCTTTATATCAGTATTTATGGCAGGACTAGGTATAAGGGCAAAAGGCTTTAGAAGGCAGTTAGCTGATGAAAAATACAAATAATGACTCTTGCGTGAAAAGGAAAACGAAATTATATTCTGAACAATCTAATATGATGCGAAACTGAAAAATTCTAATTTTAATAAATATATAATGAAGAAATCGAATTTACCATTCTCCGTGGTCTAAGGTTGAAGACTACTGACATCAAGGTTTCAAAGCTATACATGTTATATTTCGCGAAAGTAACACCTCTCTGAAAATGTCAAGTTTCGTGTCTGAAAAAGTGCATTAGCGGCATGCATTACTTTTCTTATTTAATCAAAAGAAAGTCATCGTTTGCTGGTAGAAACTTACGGTGAGCATGCTTCAACTATAAAAACATGTAAAGCGTGGTTTCAACAATTCAAAAGTGGTGATTTCGATCTGCAAGACAAAGGATGTTCTGGTAGATCGAAAATGTTTGAAGATGTGAAAGTGCAAGAATTATTGGCTGAAGATCCAACCCAAACACAAAAACAATTGGCAGAAGCGTTAAATGTGTCCGCAAAAAATCATGGTTATCACCTGGCGAAGCCGGCCCATCTACTACAAGGCCAAATTGTTTTGGTCGCAAGACAATGCTCTGTGTTTGGTAGAATCAGAGTGGCATCGCGTATTACAAAACTTTTCAAACCTGGTGAAACAGTTAATACTGATCGCTACCGATAACAAATTATCAATTTGAACCATGCACTGATAGAAAAACGTCCAGAAGGGGCCCGAAGACACAGTGAAGTGATTTTACAGCATGATAACGCGCCGTATCACACAACAAAACCGGTCAAGGAAACGTTGAAAGCACTTGGATGGGACATAATATCGCACCTGCCGCATTCTCCAGACCTGGCCCGGTCTAACTATCACCTTTTATCATCAATGGGACACGCGCTTGCAGAGCAGCACTTCCCCAATTCCGAAGAAGTTAGAATGGTTTTGCTCAAAGGACAAACAGTTTTTTTGCGATGGCATTCATCAATTGCCTGAAAAATAGGCAAGATGTGCAGAATCAAATGGCCAATACTTTGAATAAATAAATTTTTCTATTTTGTGGAAAATTATGTAGTTTTTTTACAAAAAAACCGGTAATTACTTTCCGGTACTAATATAAAAACTTGGAATTGCTAGGTCAGAAATTAAAGATTCGAACAATGTTGCAAATGCAAACATCTCAAAAGTTGAAAAATTGTAACACTTGCTGTTGTTGCTAATTACTCATTAATCTAAAACAAACTTGATACTAAACGATGTAAAACTTTTCCATTGCAGTGAGCACGATAGCTAATAAATACGAAACTGTCATTAAATTCAGATGTAATGCAAAAAAGAATGCAACGACAATAGTCCCGATTAAAAATGTACGTCTTAAGAAATCCAAATAATCAATTTCGTTCGGATGTTGAACTCTCTTAATTCTGAATTTAATATCATTTTAATGCAAAATAATTGCATTCGTTTGACAAGAAGGTAATCGTTCGTTGAACTCAGATTATGAAATTTGCTAACTATGTATAAAAATAGATATTTTGAACTTTTCAGCTTGGCCAATTTATTGCTGATTTAGATAATGTTATTAAAGTTATATGGCTAAAAATAACATGATTAATCTAAATTGATCCGACGACCTTTGTGCACGTGATAATATGATGCATGTGTAATAATCATAACTCCTAATGCACATTTATAGTAGAATTGTAAGTATATTTAACAGTAAGCATTCTTAGAATAAAACCTGTTTTTATAAACAGTATGCCTGTACATACATAAATACATATGTACATACAACATAAATTATATTTCTTAATCACACGTTTGTAAAGAAATTCTTATGAATCTACGAGGGAGCGTTTTTATATTCGCGGAATGGGGGACAAGGGGTGGAAATAAAAAAACCAAATTATTTTTCTTTTTCAATATATTCACCTGCAAGACGGATACATTTTTTACATCTTTCAATTAATTTATTTATACCCTCATAAAAAAATGATTTCTCTTTATCTGCAAAATACGCCGAAACTGCCTCCTTGACTTCATCATCGGCAGTAAATTTTTTACCCCGCAGCTCTTTTTTCATTTTCGGAAACAGCTAATAATCACTCGGGGCCAGGTCTGGGCTGTAGGGTGGGTGATTCACAATTTTGAAGCCCACCTTATGCAGGGCAGCTAACGCAACGCGGCTCTTGTGGACGGGCGCGTTGTCGTGCAAAAGCAGAACACCTTTTGTCAATTTTCCTCGTCTTTTCTCTTTAATGGCTTCTTTTAGTCGCTCTAATATTGAAGCGTAATATTCTCCGGTTATAGAAACACCTTTATCTTTATAATCAATCAACAATATTCCTTCCGAGTCCCAAAATACCGTTGCCATGAGTTTCCCAGCTGATTGTGACACTTTAAATTTCTTGGGAGGTGCTGTGCCCTTTTTATGCCACTGCATGGAGTCTTGTTTGGACTCAGGTTCATAATGATGAACCCAAGTTTCGTCTCCAGTAACAATTCCACTCAATACACCATCCTTGTCTTCATTACAGAGGTCCAAAAATGCACGCGAACATTCTACGCGCTGTTGTTTTTGCGGCGGCGTGAGCATTCTCGGCACCCATCTTGCGCTGACCTTAGACATGCCGAGATGATCGTGTAGGATTTTAAAAATTGTTGTATTGGATACTCCAACCATTTCTGCGAGTTGTTTCTTCTTTAGTCGAGCATCTTCGAGTACAATTTGTTCAACTTTTTGAATAAGTGCTGGCGTGGTCACCTCAATGCTCCTGCCCGGCCTCGGGTCGTCTTCAAGGGATTCCCTTCCTTGTTTAAATAAACTATGCCACTTGTACACCATGGTTTTTTCTGGACAAGAGTCGCCGTAAACCAATGACATCTCATTCATTATGGTCGCGACTGATTTTCCTTGCCTGGTAAGGAACTTTATAACGGCACGATATTCGATTTTTTCCATATTTCACTTTTCACTCCTGATTATGTTACTTGGTTGACGATAGCTCAAAGACTAACTGTCTAATAACAATGAAACTTCGTATTTATACTAATCATGAGTCCCTGCACAGGCCACGCCCCCAATGCGCCTACTCACCCCTCTACAACCCGCTCATTCCGCGAATATAAAAACGCTCCCTCGTAAGTGGTGGAACACTTTATTTTGTTTTGCATGAATAATATTTTTTAACTGGCAAATATGTCACACATTAATTAAAACACAAATTCAACAAAAACATTTACGAAAGGTTTTAATACTCACTTAAACGCTAAAAATAAAACTAAAAGAATTTACGGCTAATCATCAGATAGGACGATTCTGGGATTAATTTTGAGTCGATCTGACACAGAAGTATTGTGTTGCCATTCGTTAAGACACCCGGAGCCCATCAATGTTGAAAATGTGCGACAAAATTTCGAACTTTTTCAAAAAGATGCTCATTCACGAGAGATGGTGTCTTCAACAGTCACAATTTCCATGTTTCGGCGGATGAAAATCGTAGAGGTATTCGAGAAAATTTTCTGCGAATGATTGGCCAAGCGTCTCAAACTTTCAAATCGTAGGACCAATATTTCTCCCGAATAGAAAAAAAGCAAAATGGATATGTAAATGTGGTGGTGGATGTGTTGGACAATGTTTCATTAAATGTCAGAACTAATATATATTACCTGCACGATGGTGTATCAGCTCATAATGCAAGAATTGCAAGAGCAAGGTGGAATGAATATTTTCCGGAGAAGTATACTGGGCGAAACGTGCCAATATCATGGCTTCTAAGATCATCAGATGTGTTTTTTGAAGGAAGAAGTTTATGTAACGTCTCTGACTAATGAACAGGAAGTAATAAATAAAAAACGCCACAATACAATATGTTGCAACGTGTCCTAAATTCAATTCCACAAAGGCTGCAGTCTGATCTTCAAACCATTTACTACCAGTTTCAGCATTTATGTTAATTACCATCATTATTATTAGACATAAATAAAACTCGTATTTTGTCATATCATTCCTACTGATTTGTTGATGGTTTCATACCATGTTGCCAAATCTACACTTCTGTTAAGCAATTCGTATGTCTTAATGAATTAATATGTCTTTACAGAGCAATACTTACTAATATTTAAGTCTAAATAAACGAGGTTATCGTCAAAATAAGCTGCATAAACCAGAATTAGTAATGCAAAAATGGACAGTAGACTAAAAATTCGAAACTGGTCCCAAATTGGATCCTTGAGGCACACTAAATGTACTGAATTCATTAGAATGAAGACGATAGAGGATACTTTTTAGTTAGATATAATTCTAGCGATGGCTCTCTTTAATGAAATTACTGGTACCACTTGCAGGTGGAAGATTGAAGTATGAAGGACCAATCTTCTAAATAATCAGTAAAAATTTCATGTTTCATGTATAATAGATAACTAAAAACAAAACGCATTTAAGTTAAGAACAAAGAACTTAAAGTTCTATATTAAAAATGGAAATTGCCGTGGAAACCCTTGAAATGTTTAAAATTACTTATCAACATGGCAAACCCAAATTTTTAGGTGGTGTCGACGATTCATCGAAGGCAAAAAGGATATGAATAATAGTAAATGTTCGAAGCGATCATTTGAAGCTGAAGCGAATGTTGGGAAAACAAACTTCGTGGTAATTTTGAAAAGCTTCTATGAGCTTCATGAAAATGCTGCTTGGAATATTCGCAGAATTTTAAAAAATTGCTCTTTAAAAGCCAAATCTAAGTTCGTTCCACATCGATTGACGGGCTACTCAAAACTGAAATGGGCATTTCAAAAACATTATTAGAAAAACTTGGAAAAAGAAAACTTTCTAAAAGAGATTGTTTTTCTAATAGGGGTCTGAGCTGGATTTGCCAATGGAAGGTAATTATTTTATATAAATCGAAGACATTCAACGATCATTGATGGACTATCTAAATATCATGGCCATCAGCAATATAAAGGAGCCATTCGATGCACTTTTTGAAGGCGAAGGTTAATTGAATCCTACTCGTCCAACAGATATAATAATGGATTCAAATCTGTTGAATTTATTTCTGTAAGAGTTCCGCAAGGATCAGATTTAGGTCCGTTATGTTTGATAATGTTGACCAATGATATATTGTCGCTATTGTCGTGTGCATTGTTAACATATATTGATAATTATTGATTAATTAATTAACATTTTTATATTTTTAATCAACAATACAAAGAAATTCTATAATATATTTCGCTTTATTGTATTAAACGTTTTTATCTGTCTGCTTGAAGACTGTTAAATTTTAACATTAATTAAATATTTTCCACTATATTTAAGATATGCTCCAGTTTGACAATACACAACGAGATTTTGCGTTTCGGATAAATTTTGTGCGTTAAACGACCTTGTTCGGCATCTATATTTAGCAACAATAACACCGACTTACATTATTTAATGTCCTTGTCGTACCGCAAAAATATAGCGGACATTATGTAACACTGACCTGTGGCAACAAAAGTGTCGTCTTAGCATGTCGTTCAATAATCAACAAAAATTCGTAATAACCAAACAAAAAATAATATTTTGATGTAATCGAAACACGAGCCCGCAAATGTTTACAAAACACGATCCGCTTTAAAGAAAGGGATCAAAGGAATAACTTCATGGTCATTTGCATGTTAAAAATTGAACTTTACGTGAACTCGGAAAGTGTAATGTTCTGAACAGTATGATGCTTCGTTGTTGTATTTACTTCCTGTTTTTGAATACTTTTGCGCGTTTTCATTTTCCGAGAAAACCGTGGTGCATTTAAATAGTGTCCAATTTCTGTGCTTCCTTCCCATCTATATAATGTACAAATGTAGGTACGTAAGTTCATATGTAGTTGGACACGCGCGTTTGCAGTCTGCATTTGCTGACGTTATGAACACTCAGAGATCAACAAACTTTATTTATTTTTCAGTCTCTCCTTTGTAGAATTTCTCTTACCAAAATTTTCTTTTTACAAACTTTTTACGAAACGTTTATACCGTCCCGAATATTATTTTTATTACTGTCATGTGTTCCTGAAAGTGACAGCTATTATTTTAAATAATGGATTTATATCCTCGTCTTTTTATTTCATGGCCAAGCAGATAATTATGAAAATAAGCAACAAAAATAATAGAGAGGCTAATAATTGATACTATAGTAACTAATAAACAAGTGGTTACATTGCAAAAGATGAAAAAATATTTTCGAGTACGATATCATGTAACATACTTTAGAGATAATTAAGGGAAGGCTCACGATTTATGAGTTTCGGGTTGTCAAAAAAGTAGTTTAAATGGTACATCCCTTTCAAATGAATTCAATTATTTTCGAAACTGCGTTTTTAATAGATTTGCTATGTAAAAAATAACATTAGTTTACAAAATATCTGTTGCCTGAAATATTTTAGCTGTTACTGGCTTGATAACTCATTTCAAATATACACAGTCTGTCGCAGAGAAAGGTAAACTTATTTCAAATAAAAACAAAAGCTTACCATTTTGGTAAAATTCATCTATTTTATTCAAAGTAGTTGCCTTCGTATTCAATACAAAGTTTTGCACAGCCAATTAACAAGTTGAATGAATTTTCAAGTTCATCTTTAGAGATATCCTTCAAGATCGCTGTCGATACGTTTTTAATTCTTCGACGTCGGCATAACGCTGTCCTTTCATCGGCAAATGTAGTTTTGAGAATAGATAGAAATCACAGTAGGCCAAATCCGGTGAATACGATGAATGGTTGATAGTCAAAATGACATTTGTAGAAAAACAGTGATCGGGCGATGAGATGGTATATTATAATGTGACAAACGCCAGCTACCATTTTCACGATATTAAGATCGCCCACGACGAATACGTGCCAAAAGAAGCTTTATAACACGAAGACAATATACAGCATTGACTGTTTGACTAGTTGGTACAAACAAGTCAATATTGTCTTCACTTTCGACTTCTCCAAACGGCTTTTTTCGGTCTTTCTTCGCTTGGATGCTTCCATTCAGAGCTTTGACGCTTAGTCTTTGGATTATATTGAAAACACCACGTCTCATCGCCAGTCAATAAAATACCTGAAAGTTTACGTCCTTTTTTGGGTCTTTAATCAAGTCAAGTTGATATATACCCCCTTTCCACATTGATTTTCAATGTGGAAAGGGGTTATACATCAACCTTAAGTTATTAAACTCCACATATACATATATCAAAAATATTTTGCGCCTTTTTGAACTACTCACGGCTGAAAAACTTCCGTTAATAGCCTTAACACAGTAATACTGTTTAAAATACGCACGTTATCAACGAATAAATGCACATAAACGACGAAAAAATAGTAACTGTGCGTCTACAAAAAATTTTAACAGATTTGAAAATAGCGTGTTATAAATGAGTTTTATCAGCTATGATATGTACGACAATAGACAAAAATTAAACTTTCGTAAAGTGGTATAATCTTTCAATTTAGTAATTTGAAAGAACTTTCATACACGAAAAGAAAATAAAAATATTGCAAACGCGAGCAGTCATGGCCGAGCGGTTAAGGCGTCTGACTAGAAATCAGATTCCCTCTGGGAGCGTAGGTTCGAATCCTACTGACTGCGCATTATTCTTTTTAACAATCCGTTTTGAAAAAATGTCGTCAAACAATAGAGGACGGAATGAAATATTTTGAAGATATTTTCCGATTAGAAGAATCAAGGTAAGAACTTATTGGAAAGGTTGTATAATAGGTGATTCATTGTAATACACTGTAAACTATTAGAGAAAGGTGTCAGTAAAGTTGGTATCAATTTTAACGAGATTTATTATATCTTTATTATATCTTGTCTCAGAATAAGAAGGAGTGTTTCGAATATTGCGCCAAAATAGTACACATTTTTAAAAGATTTCATTGGTTCTCGAACAGGCAAGTTTAATATGAATAAATGAATGCCAGATATCTGCCATTTTTCATAACCTGTAAACGTTTAATTACATTTTTGCATTGTTCTACAACACTATATTTTTCTGTATTATTTATTAAAATCTGTACTTTTAAGTACAAAAAAAAAATGTGTGATCACTAAGGTTCTAACAAACTGTTAGTATCACTACCCAGATAGCGTGAACGACTGGGATACCTGACGCACGAAGAAAAACACACAGTTTTGAATATACAGTGTGTATCAGCCAAATGGAATAAATTCGATAATGATTAAATGGAAGGGTGTTCGAAAAAACGCTCGGACATGTCGATTGGGATTTTTAGTTACCTATTTTTTTAAATAAAAAGTTTATATACAGGGTGTGTCATGTACTTTCTTATTTTAAATGCAACACCCTGTTAAATATTAAATTTTTGGATTCTTTAGAAAATTCCAGACATATTTCATGTACAATGTCCTATACCTATCTTCGACTGTTTCGGAAATATTAAATGTTTTCAGATTAATTTGAAAAATTTTTGATAATGTAAAAAATTGCCTAAAAAAAAGAATGTGGGACTTAGATGGGTTAATGGATGATATCTTGGAACCATTTATTATTTGTGCTGGAAACAGTGACAGTGATTTATTGTCAAGCACAAGTGAACCCGATTAGTTGTACTGCTAATGTTTCTATATTTATAATCTTTGTTGTATTTTTGATGGAGTTCTATAATAAATTTTAACAATAGTATACATTTTACCTTGAATTTTACAAATAAATTTCACTTACAAATATATATATATATATATATATATATATATATATATATATGTTATATTACTTTTCTATTGAAAGGAAAATTTAATGAAATATTTATTTTAATATTAGGTGCGCAACTAAGTTCTCGCTGTTTTTCAAGAGATGGCTCCAGTAGTAAGTGCTGATTGATTGTGTCATAACTAAAACGTCATGAACCAAGCTTAAACAAACAGCTTTGACATATTAGTGATTTTGTTTTTGCGTCATATACTTTTGGTTGTGTGAAAATGTCTGATTTTGTGTCAAATAATCGTCATTTGTGGTAAGTGTTGCGTTTCTTCTTTCATTCGAAGAACTCCAAAAAATTTACGGAGATGCTGCTCTAAGTGAAACAATGTGCCGTGATTGGTTCCGTCGCTTCAAAGACGGTGATTTCGATGTTGACGACCGTTCGCGTGAAGGAAGACCAAAAACCTTCGAAGAAGCTGAACTGAAGGCATTACTCGATGAAGATCCGTGCCAAACGCAAAAAGAGCTTGCTTCAGCATTAGGAGTTACCCGCCAAGCCTTTCCCAGCGATTGCATGCGTTGGGAATGATTCAAACACAAGGAACTTGGGTTCCTTATGATTTGAAGCCAAGAGACGTTGAGCGTCGTTTTTTCGCCTATGAACAACTGTTCCAGCGGCAGAAAAGGAAGGGTTTTCTTCATCGCACCGTTACGGGTGATGAAAAATGGATTCATTACAGCAACCAAAAGAGAAAAAATTCATGGGGACTGCCTGGTCATGCATCTACGTCGTCGGTTCGGCCGAATATCACGCTGCGAAGGTTTTGCTGTGTATTTGGTGGGACCAGGGCGGTGTTATTTATTATGAGCTGTTGAAACCGAACGAAACCATCACTGGGGAACGGTATCGAACTCAATTGATGCGATTGAGCCGAGTACTGCGCGAAAAGCGGCCACCATACAAGCAGAGGCACGAAAAAATGATTCTACAGCATGACAACGCTCGGCCTCACGTTGCTAAACCTGTTAAAACCTACTTAGAAACGCTCAAATGGGAGATCCTACCCCACCCGCCATATTTCCCAGATATTGCGCCGTCCAATTATTACTTGTTCCGTTCGATGGCACATGGTCTGGCTAATCAGCAGTTCCACTCATGTGAAGACATCTCAAAATGGCTTGATTCGTGGATAGCCTCAAAAGACGAACACTTCTAGCGTGACAGTATTCGAGTTCTGCCAGAAAGAGGGGAAAAAGTTGTCGCTAGCGATGGGAAATATTTTGAATGATTCATTTTTAAACACTTTTTCACAATAAAGTTGCATTTTCATCAAAAAAACAGCGCCCCTAATAATATTTAATCTTAATTTTGGATAGGTTGTACATATTAATCCAAAAAGTAACGTTTATACAATCATACTTCCATTAAAATGAATTTTCTTTCATTTATTTTTATATAATAAAGAAAAAGATTAATATTGTTGACAAATTACTACATTCACAACTTGTTGTTTCATTTCTATGGTAAGTTACATTTTTAAACGCGTTTTAGCAGGATATTTGAATCACTTCTTCTTATTCTGAGACAAGGTATAGTTAAAATATTTCCCAAAAATATCATACTGGAGTAAAAATTACTCGTTTCTATATTTACAACATACGCAATCAAGGAAGGTGCTTGTTAAAATTCAATTTCGGGACATTACATATTGCATGAAAAGCGATGCATAGATCGCGACGAAGGATTTGTATAGGTTTTTGAAAGATCGCTCGAAGAATGTTTACAGAGTTTAAGGTGGATCATCAATAACGACGTCATTTCACAGGTTCTACGTCAACTCTTTGTACCACGGGACTGAATCACTGAAAGTTGATATGTAACCCCTTGCCACATTAATTTTCGTATTCCGTATACGTATTTCGACAACTAAGTTGTCATCATCAGCATATAATTAAACAGCGTCGCACCTGGAAAACTACGGTAAAAAATACGCTTACGAAAACAAATTCCGCACGCGATCCGTACCGTTGAAAGCCAAACAATTTTTTGTTAGTTTTAAATGTAATTCATAATTAATAATCAATTAATGTGGCAAGGGGTTATATATCAACCTTCAGTGATCAAGTTAATCAGCCACAGGTTCCATCAAAATTACCTCCACGGGACTGAGTAAAAGTACTTGGTCCAATTTAATAAATAGAATATTTCGTATAGTCCCCAAGTGCTGTTATATATTTTTATTCTGAAGTCGTTGCATTATATAAACAGCACTGAAAATTATTTTGTAGCCGACACATTAATAAACGGCATTAATCATTGCTTGTAAACAATACAAGGTTCTTCGCGACTGGTTCATTACTCTCGTTCAAATGAAATGTTCCACGACATAACTGAAGGTAAAATAACAATAAATATTTACCACTATTTGTGTATCGATCTAAACAAATTAAGAAAAGAAATCGTATTTATCTACAGTTCGGATCGGAGGTTTTAGTTTTTGTCGATATGAATTATTTTCTTACAATAATAAGCAACATTTTTTTTGTCCTTTCCAGTAACTTAGATCATTGAACGTTCAGCGATAAATAAGTAGATATTTGCTTTGAGGAATATTACTGTGTTTTTATTTCCGTATTTTATCTATTTTGCTAGTATATTTGTACGTGTGCGCGCGCGTGTGTGTTTGTGTTAAATATATTTAATTTAATAATATTTTTTTAATTACGTATTTTAATTTTGTAATACTTAAGTACTTTGTTGTACGAGTATTTAAAAAGTAAACAGATTTAATAATTCTACAGGTAGAACATGAGGACTTGTTTTATATTACTGGACTACTCCAAGTAAATAAAATCTAGAGAAGTAACAAAGAGTATTTTTCAATTTCTAGTTTGTTTTAATTTAGGTGTTACACAGTGTCAGTCACATCATTAATTCGTTGTAAAGGTATTCTTTTGATTTATACATAAAATAACTCCTGTTTATTGAAAAAATACTTAGATATGTTTTGCCAACACTGTGGCTTCTTCACACTAAAAAAATCTCTGTAAGACTTTTACCTTCAGACTAAAAGGTAAATCTACCAGATGTACCGGAAAGTCATTACCGGTTTTTCTAACAGATATCGCTAGGCTGAATTATGCAATGTTATTATTAGACACATATATCATTTTATTCTACTGATGTCAAGCTTCAAAACCATACGTGTTGTACTTTGCGAAAGTAACACCGTCATAAATTTATACCTCTTCGAAAATGTCGAGTTTCGTGCCTGAAAAAGTTTACTTTCCTTATTTAATCAAAAGAAAAAAGCCTCTGAAAGTTATTGTTTGCTGGTAGAAACTTACGGTGAGCATGTTCGAACCAATGAAGACTCAATCCAAACGCAAAAACAATTGGTAGAAACGTTAAATATGGTCCAAGAAAAGAGTGGCGCCTGATTACGAGCAGTACAAAAGGTTAGAAAATGCTACATCAATTGAATGAACATTTTCTTTACATAATTTTCAAGTGCCAATAAGACAAAGAACCGCTCGAAGTAATGCACATATTGCTGCCGTTCAGGCAAGTGTTACTGAAGACCGTAATTTGTCGATTCCAAGACGTTCTCAACAATTGTGATTGTCTCAAACCACAACCTGGCGGATTTTGAAAAAGGATTTGGGTTTGCATTCCTATAAAATTGTTCTCACTCAAGAACTGAAGCCATTGGACCACCGTAAAGGTCGTGAATTTGCTGATTTTGCCTTGGAACAAATTTTTTTAAGAAAATCATCTTCTCTGATGAGGCTCACTTTCATCTGGATGGTGTGGTAAATAAACAAAACTGTCGATTCTGGTGCGAAGAAAATCCACAAATTATTTATGAAAAACCATTACATTCACCTAAATTTACAGTTTGGTGTGGATTTTGGTATGGTGGAATCATCGGTCCGTACTTCTTTCAAAATGAAGCTGGTAACACAGTTACTGTCAATGGAGAGCGGTATAGATTGATGATTACCAACTTTTTATTGCCGACATTGGAAGAAGTTGATCTTAACAACATTTGGTGCTAACAAGACGGGGCTACGTGCCACAAAGCAAATGCAACAATAGAATTATTGCGAGAAAAGTTTGGAGATTCGATTATTTCAAGAAATTGTGATATTGAATGGCCTCCAAGAAGTTGTGATTTAACACCATTAGACTATTTCTTGTGGGGTTGTTTGAAGTCATTGGTCTATCGAAATAAACAAGACTCTCTTCAAGCTATACAAGTCAATATTGAACGTGCCATTCATGACATACGACTAGATTTAGTGGAAAAAGTGCTCGAAAATTGGGTTCATCGAATTCGTTCCTGCAGAAGAAGTCGTGGAGGCCATTTGAATGACGTTTTATTTAGAACTTAATTGTATCGATTGTACTTCACATTAAATAAAAAACTTTTGAATTTTCTTAACAATAAGTGTCTTTTTTTTTAAAGAAATCATATCACCCTTATTGGAAAACCTGTTACATACAACAGCAAAAGTTCGCAAAAGCAAATTCGATCTTGGTAGACCAAAGCCGTCCGATCATGTAATTGACATATCACCGTTCATTAGAGGATTAACAAATCGTTAAAATAGTGGATTTAAATTTGATTTTTCATGCATTTTATTTACATATTTGATGATATTGTTTTTGTTTGTTCATTAACTAATAATTGTCTCCATTTTCAAAATAAAAATTACCAGTATCGTAAAAGGATTTTAAACAAATTAATTGTGCTAAATATCTAATGTTTTAATTACTGTATTTTGTTTGAAAAAAAGTTAAGCAAATCTAAAGAACATAAGTAATTTTATTTAATAAAAAAGAATTATACCATAGCCACAAATGAAAGTGATACAACGAAGACATTCCTAAGAATATCTTGTTAATAATGTTTCTAGAAATATCGAACTGACAACCAAGTTCGCATGCCAAGGATAACAGGACTAATTAACGAATTGATAGCAAACATATATATAACTAATTTGGCGCCAGAATTAAAAAACAAATGCAGTCAATACTAACTGTAACCTAAACAAAAAAAGCGTCTCTAAGCATTAAAAATTTAATAACGATAATGTTCCTGATACGCGGCTCTATAGAAAATAAAATAAAAGAAATAAGCTCCTAAAATTAATACTTTGACATTACTACCAGTTGCGAAAACATTTCGTCTAAAATCTCGAGTTTTTTCACCCCCAGAGCAGAGTTCAAGTGCAATATGAAATCGATAAGTTTAAACCAATGACTCGCTTAATCATACGTTGCACTCGCACAGATTTGGATTCAAAAATGAACAAAACAGGGAACGTCATTGGCCGGATATCAATGTAAAGTGTATAATGTCTCTGAAAAAAAATACCGCCTCGGCAACGCTTTACGTCAAAGTATGTGTAAAAAACAAAATATTTTTCGTATTAAATGTATTCTAAACATACTAGTACTTTCGACTTATCCATTGCTTGATCAGAGAGACCATCAACTTTAACCTTCCAGCATAGTAACACGAATGTATAAACTTTTCTTGATTGATTTTGAACATGTTTATTTTCAATTTTTGGTGGTAAATCCGTCAAACATTTCCAATCGCAATTTATAACTCAACCAATTTTATTGTTGTTAACTCACCAGAGAAAAGAAAATAACCAAAATGTCACGAAATGATAAGGAGGAGAACAAAGAGATAATAAAACAATGGATTTATTCATAACAAAATCTAACTGATTCTTACTGATAACTCTAAATACATTGTAATTTAATTAATTTCATAATGTATATAGTTTCTTCATTACCTTTGACTTCTGGTAGGCAAAGGAACAACAGAAGAAAAAATCGAAATGTCATGAGTTGATAATAAGAGCAATTTGCAAGAAAACGAAAGAGTGTAGACTCATCTAAAGGGTTTTCCAATAAGGACTTGACAACTTTTTTTCAAAATAAAATGCAGACCATTTGAGATATTTCAAAAACTTTATTATCGGGTTGAAGTACAATCAAAGCATTTGTGAATGGAACTCGACTTCGTTCATATGGCCACCGCGGGCACGTTTGCAGCGGTCGATTCGTTGGACCCAATTTTCGATGACTCGGCCACACAATTCGACCGAAACGGCTGCTATTTCGCGTTCAATATTGGCTCTGAGCTCTTCCAAAGTTGTCGGCTTGTTGGCATAGACCAATGACTTGACGTAGCCCCAAAGAAAAAAGTCTAGAGGCGTTAAATCGCACGAACGAGGCGGCCAATCGACTGGTCCATTTCTTGAGATAACACGCTCATCAAACTTATTCTTCAATAAATCGATTATAATGTGTGCTGTGTGGCTTGTGGCACCGGCCTACTGAAACCACATGTTGTCCAAGTCCACATCTTCCAATTCGGGCCAAGAATAATCGGTAATTATGGCGCGATAACGATTACCATTCACAGTAACGTGACGATCATTATCGTTGACGAAAAAATATAGCCCTATGACGCCGCCGGCATGCAAACCGCACCAAACAGTTATTTTTTGTGGATAAAGTGATGTTTCATGAAGCACATGTGGATTTTCACCCGACCAATAACGCATATTTTGCTTATTGACGAACCCATTGAGCCAAAAATGAGCTTCGTCACTGAAAATGATTTTGCAATGAAATTGATCAACTTGGCGCATCTTTTCCAAAGCCCAATCGGTGAATGTACGTCGCTTCAAATGGTCCATCGGCTTCAATTCTTGAGTCAGCTTGATCTTGTATGGGTGTAAACCAAGATCCTTATGCAAAATTCGCCATAAAGTGGTCTGGGCGATGCCCAACTTTTGAGAACGCCGTGGAATTGACTGATTTGGATTATTTGCTACGGACGTTTCAACGGCAGCGATATTTTCGACACTTCGACCAATTCGTTGTCTCACTGGCATGGCAACATCACACAACGAATATGTAGACTCAAATTTTTGCACTAAGCTTGTTACTGCCTGTCTACTAGGGCGAGAATTACGACCGAAAATCGGAGTTAACGCTCTTAAAGTAGCGGTCACCGACTCCGAATTTCTGTAGTAAATTTTTATGATTTGCAGACGTTGTTCGTTCGTGTACTTTACCATGATGAAAATGTTAAGTTTACTGAATAAATTGACAGTGACAGTTCGATGATTAGTGAAAGGATGCGTTCACAAATTGAATTAAAATTTGTCAAGTCCCTATTGGAAAACCCTTTATATTAAAATGTAGCTTTATAATAATAATAAATAATTCTTTATTGTCCAACAGGATTTTCCAATTATAGGACAAAAACATTAAAACCAATATAAAGAAATAAAATAATGGTAAATGTAAGACATAAGGCAGGAGAAAAAAAATACTCTGAATTAAAAATCTAAGTGGTCCAGTAATTAAAAAAATTTACATCAAAATCAATTCCATTCTATTTTGCTCATCTTATAATATTCTTATTATTGAAACTTTACCATTTATTACATATTCTAGTACAGATTTGAACACAAATATGCAACTATAAGACGTATTTGTTTCAATATTTGGTCAAACTTCCTTCAGCTTGAATAATGGCTTGAATTTAGCTTCGGCATTCTGTTGATTCTGACTTTTACGATGTCTTGCAAGTTTTTGTTTTCTTTCCAAGCTTTTTCGATATTTTCTTTTAAAACGCTTAAGTTGCGATTTTAGAAACGAATAAACAAGAACACTACAAACATTCTCGATTTGATTGAGGTCCGGCGAATTTCCAGGCCAGGACAATACTATTACACCGAAATCACGAAGAATGGTTCCCCCGGAGCGGTGGTTTGAGTTTGCTGAATAGCCAGAAGTCACACGGAGCTAAATCAGGCGAATACGGTGGTTGCGGCACGATATTGGTTGAAAATTTGGCGAAAAACTCACGAAGAATTAATGCAGTATACGACGGTGCATTATCGTGGTGCAAAAACCAAGAGTTGTCGGCCCATATTTCTGGCCTCTTCTTACGAATAGCATTGCGCAAGCGACGCATAACACTCAAATAGTATTCTTTGTTGACAGTTTGTTCGGTCGGAAGGAATTCGGAGTGCACCACACCTCGATAATCGAAGAAAACTGTCAACATAACCTTGATTTTTGACTTGCTTTGACGTGGTTTTTTGGGCTTCGGCTCACCTTTGATACGATATTCGGCCGATTGATTGTCTGTTTCCGGGTCATAAGCGTAGATCTAAGTCTCATCTCCAGTTATGATGCCTTTCATTTTGTGTTGATAGTCGGAAAGCATTGTTTCACAGATGTCGACGCGACGCTGTTTTTCGAAAAAATTGAGTGATTTTGGAACAAATCGTGCTTTTACTTTTCTTAGGCCCAAATGATCTTTCAAAATGGTTTTCACTGATCCTTCCGATATTCCAACAATGCCAGTAAGGTCTCTGACTGTTAATCGTCGATTCTCAAGCACCAATTCCTTGATTCTATTGACGTGTTGATCATCAGTTGATGTTGATAGCCGTCCTGGACGTGGTTCGTCATCAACGCGTTCTCAACCCTCTTTGAATAATTTGTACCAATCAAAAACACTTGCTCGCGACAAACAATTATCACCGAAGGCCTTTTGCAACATTCTGAACGTTTCGGCACCAGAAATTTGATTCCGTGCACAAAATTTAATGGAACTTCTTTGTTGAATAATTTCATTCGTTTTAAAAATCGCCGAATGCACTTTTTGTACTTCAGAAAGACAAGCGTATACTAAACACTAACGATTGATGTCACATTTGGCATAGATGTCACTGACAGTCATACCAATCTAGAAAAAAAATATTTGGACGAATGGGTTTTCGCGCGAAATTTAAATTAAAAAGTCTTACTATTTTTTGCCCACAGTAGTATATATATATATATATATATATATATATATATATATATACACACATTACTATATCTACTCGAATACAATTCAAACATGCTCCGACTGCCAATGTTTTGTTTACATGATATAAACACCATCCTACATGAACTCGGCAGATGTATTTTCGTGTAAATCGTTAACCTTTATATGGTAGTAGTTATACATATACTTGTGTACATTGATAATAAAATGTACTGATATTTCTTCTATTATTTCCAATTTCTTCTATTTAATGTACAAATTGATATTTTAGCAAGTTTAAGACCACTACTATATTTTCGTGCACATGACTATATGTATGTCTATCATCACTTTGAACACAATTTATAGTAATTGAAAATTATTTTAATCAGAAAAGAAACTACGCATGTAATTAGTCGAATTTTTGTTTAAGTTTCTCAATTTCATTTATCCCAAAAATTTCACATCATGGCAAATATAAATAAAGTCAATAAGTAGTGAATAAATTTAAAATAAATTTAAATTAATTTTGCTATGATATACCACAATCTACGATACCCCTATAGGCAACGTCGCTGACAAATCCTATGTAAATGCGAAATTTAGAAATACTAATACGAATTTGATCAATAAGGTTGATATATAACCCCTTTCCACATTAACTTTTGTAAATTCTGTATACGCATTTCGACAACTAAGTTGTCATCATCAGCAGATAATTTCAAAGTGTCGCACCTGGTAAAACACGGCGAAAAACAACTGTACGAAAATCAAACTCCGTACGTGATCCACACCGTTCAAAACCAAGATGTACACTGTGTTTGTTTCACAAGATTTTTTAAAAATTATTCTTACTTAAACTAACATGCACTACATTGAAAAAGGGAATTACGGTCAAGACAGACAAGTGCCTGCCTATGATTTATTATATTGTTCCTCCTCTGACATTAAGTAGAGAGAAAAGGGTCGATTGTACGGGGCCAGTTTGATTATTGTTCACCACATGGTTTAAATTCTTTAAGATGTGCATGCTTTCATACGTATCTAGTTCTCAATAATTATACACGTTTTTTATCAGATGTAAACAATCCATATTAACACTGTGGTTATTTTCTGATACATGTCTCGCTAAACCCGATTTTTCCGGTCGGTTGAATTTTATGTGCGAAAGGTGTTCTTTATACCGGGTTTCGATCGATCCCTTTTTCAATGTAGTGCATGTTAGTTTAAGTAAAAATAATTTTTAAAAATCTTGTGAAACGAACACAGTGTACATCTTGGTTTTGAACGGTGTGGATCGCGTACAGAGTTTGATTTTGTTACAGTTGTTTTTCGCCGTGTTTTACCAGGTGCGACACTTTGAAATTATCTGCTGATGATGACAACTTGGTTGTCGAAATGCGTATACATAATTTACAAAAGTTAATGTGGAAAGGGGTTATATATCAACCTTATCGATCAAGTCAATCAACCACAGGCTCCATCAAATTCAACTAATACGAATTTGTCAGAAGTGTCAATGGTTTAGACAATTTCTTCAATCGCTCTGTAGTCGGATAATTCCTATTAATTTTCGTAGGAATTTTTAGTTTTATTTTTTTACTTTCGTAAGCGTGTCCGGTTTATATTATTATCAGAGCGTCCCTCGTACATTCTAAATTCTAATTTAGATGCTAAAGTATTTATTTTACGCTGAACTTAACGTTAAGAGGATTAGCGTCCGGTATCCGGTAATTATATATAATTTCTAATGCCACCAGTTGTACTGAAAAGGTATTACGCAAGTACTACGAATTGTACACTACGAGAGGAAAATGAATGAATGATGACGTCGTAAATTACGATTCTAAACAGCAACGCTCGAAATGTATCAAATGAATATATTCCGAGAAACAGCTAAAACAAGAATTACTCACGCCACTACGTGAACATGTATACAAACAAAATCGTTCCATGTCAGTGCCCCTCGAGATTGTAATCTGAATAAAGTTCGTTTAAAAAATGCTAATTACATAATTTTTTTCCTTTAAATGATAAAAGTTCAACAACCAGAATCGTATTTTGATCTAGAAATGTGCAGTCCTTGTGGAAAAGACTTCTGCGTGTGAATATTACTATCATTTGTCTTTAATACGCATACTTATTTTAATAAAAAAAAAATAAGAATTATTTATTAATAAATTAAAAATAACGATGCGCAATATATTGTGCGTCGCCTGCGCCTATCAGAATTTTTTCAAATTTTCATAAATATTTGTATTCGTAAGCAATATATTTCCAGTAAATTGGCATTATCATTAAAGATTTTTAATTATATTTGCGTTCACTTTCGTTTTTATCAATTGAACGTGGCTGTTTCATGGTACACTGGATATTCAATCTACATATTTCAACAGAAATATTTTTTAATGATGTTTTTGTGGGTGTATTTGCGAAAACATATTTTAGTGAAAACAAAGAATATGTACACTAGTTTTCTAAAGTAATAAGCCACCTCTTTTGCACTTAAACAACACTAATTGTTCTAAACTAAACCTTACGCCAACAATTGAGATTTCAAAAATATTACGTCGAATCGTCAAATGCAAATGCAAAGTTAGATTCCTATAGGTCTGCATTGAGGTTGCCTGTACGCAATATACCAAATAACATAACACATAACAACAAAGACACCGTCCCATATCGTTGCTGCTGATTATGGCCAAGTTCTTTGAAAAGCTGCTTTTGCATCCACTCGATCCTTTCATTGAAGAAAAGCTACATTCTGTCTCATCAGTTCAGCAACAACAAGCACTCGACTATCGATGTAGTACATACATCGTGTTACAGATGCAATTGAAAGGCCTCTGGAAGAGAAAGAGGTTTGTGTAATTTTATCTCTTGAATTTGGCATGAGGGTTTAGGATTATAAATTGGAAAAATGCTTGCTACTATAGATGAGCTAATTGTTTCGCTCGTCTTTGGAGTCTAACATGGTGAAGAATATTCCAATCTCAAAAAGATTTCTGCTGGTTTACCAGAAGACAGTGTCTTTAGATCTGTCCTCTATTCGCAACTCACCAACCAACATTTTAGAAAGCGAAAGAATAGTCACTGCAATATTTGCCTATGAAACTTCTCTTTTTGCCAAAGATTAAAACATCGAGTTAGTCGCAAGCAAATTACAAGCCGTCAACAAGGTCCCAATTAGATAAAGAAATGACGAAGGCAAATTAGTTAAAATGGAATGTGTAGAAAAAAAAACCAAGAGTAATTGGGACTCAAACTCAGTCTAATGTAAACTTCTCTGAAATGAAATCCTAAAGTCTGGATAGAAGCCACCCAATTATGTGAATACGTTAAGAAATCAAATATCAAACTCATCCAGACATTCCAGAATGAATCGCGACGTACAAGTACCTAAGGTTGGAAATGAATTAAGAGATTTACAGATAAAAACTAGAAAAAGCTTGAAACCAAGAAAACGTCGTAGTTATCGCGCCTACTTGATAACAATGAACTTATTTAGCGGCTAAAAGAATTGAAGCCCGAGTTGATGTAGTGGTGGTAAAAATGTTTAGAAATTAGTTCTACACCTATATCTTCGACGTGAATCTTAACTTCGAATATATTTTAATATAAAATTTTCTTAATTGACCTTGAAAGTTCGCTCGTTGTACGAGCACAAGGAAAATTTCTCACGAAGATTTAGGGAAAAACAAGCAAAATGGATCTTCACACTTCTCACACCAGAACATAAGCTTGATAAATGAGAAGCTTGCCAGAAAAATTTGAATGTGTTAAAATGAGATTGCTATTTGTCATGTAAGGGAATCTGTGTACATCTTGAGGACATTCCATCAAAACAATAATCAATGAAGCGGATGAATAACTACGAAAAAGTGAAAACGCATTGTCAAAAGGGAAAATTTATGGCAACGGTTTTCAGGAATTATTAGGGGATTTTATTGATTCACTACACTTAAGGTTAATATATAACCCCTTTCTACATTAATTTTCGTATTCTCTATACGTATTTCGACAACTAATTTGTCATCATCAGCAGATAATTATCTCCTGATGATGACAAAGGGATTATGTAGCAACCTTAAGTGATTAAGTGAATCAACCACAGATTCCATCAAAGTTACGTACATAAAAAGGATAGTGCAATTACCGACGATGTTTATAAAGGTGTCGTTAATGTTGAAGGTGCTATTTGAGTTAATGGATCTCAAAATTCTACTAAGAAAACTACGTATACTGTTGTATGGTAATCGCAGAGTATGTGAGATTCAAAACTTGGACAGTTATCAAGAAGTTTCCAGAAGTTAGGACATTCCCCCTATAGTCTGGGTTTAGTACCCAGCGATTACCAAATTGAAAAAACAATCATGAGGATAGAGGTTTTCGTTTCAAAATGACTGATGTCTGATGAGTTGAATTACCCGAAAAAATTTTATGGAAAGGATTTAATTATTCTAGGAACGTGGGAATAAGTGTACGGATGATGAAGGAACATTTTTTAACTTTTTTCTTTCATTCAGGTCTATGCAGATTACATAATAAACACTCCTCGTATAATAGTGAAATTTGTAATATATTTTTGTTTATTATAACATTTACAGCCATACATTGTTTTTTTGTTATTTTACCGACTGCTTATTTGTTTGTTTCATCTTAAATCATACTACACGTGGCGTTGTTTGTTTGAAACTTTCGACTCGTGTAGCGGATAAGATGGGCGAATCAAAATAATAAACAATATAATAATCGTGCTTAAATATAAAAAACATATTAATTTATATTGTAATTAATAGAAGATATTTTGTTTGGTAAACATATGTTCCACGAGAAAACTTGGTAAGCCGTCGTATTCGGATTGTAATAAAATTTTTTTGAAATGTACAGAAATATATTAGGATATATAAATATATGCTCTAGAAAGATAAAAATGTTTTTTTTAAAGTTTTGGCATGGTTCTATTATGTTGGCCCTGAGTGTGTTTTGCATAGTACCTTGAATACACGAGCGAAGTAAATTTGTATCTTTATACTATTCACGTACTAAGAAGAATGTGCGTTCAAAATTAGTTCATGTATTTATTTATTATTTGATATTATAATAACTAGTTTACACAATTCCGTTGGCTGAAATATTTTAGCTGACGCTCTATTGATAACATGCTCATTTCAAATATATTAAGTGCGCAACTAAGTTCTCACTGTTTTTTTGATGAAAATGCAACTTTATTGCGAAAAAATGTTTACAAGTGAATCATTTAAAATATTGCCCATCGCTAGCGATAACTTTTTCCCATCTTTCTGGCAGAACTCGAATACCGTCACGGTAGAAGTGTTCGTCTTTTGAGGCTATCCACGCATCAAGCCATTTTGAGATGTCTCTATATGAGCGGAACTGCTGATTAGCCAGACCATGTGCTATCGAACGGAACAAGTAATAATCGGACGGCGCAATATCTGGGGAATATGGCGGGTAGGGTAGGACCTCCGATTTGAGCGCTTCTAAGTAGGTTTTAACGGGTTTGGCAACGTGAGGCCGACCGTTGTTATGATGTAGAATCACTTTTTCGTGCTTCTGCTCGTATTGTGGCCGCTTTTCGCGCAGTGCTCGGTCCAATGGCATCAATTGAGTTCGATAGCGTTTCACAGTGATGGTTTCGTTCGGTTTCAACAGCTCATAATAAATAACACCGCTCCGGTCCCACCAAATACACAGCAAAACCTTCACAGCGTGAATATTCGCCGAACCGACGACGTAGAAGCATGACCGGGCAGTCCCCATGATTCTCTTTGGGTTGCTGAATCCATTTTTCATCACCCGTAACGATGCGATGAAGAAAACCCTTCCTTTTTTGCCGCTGGAGCAGCTCAACGTCTCTTGGCTTCAAATCATAAGGAACCCAAGTTCCTTGTTTCTGAATCATCCCAACGCATGCAATCGCCGGGAAATGGCTTGGCGGGTAACTCCTAATGCTGAAGCAAGCTCTTTTTGCGTTTGGCACGGATCCTCATCGAGCAATGCCTCCAATTCAGCGTCTTCGAAGGTTTTTGGTCGTCCTTCACGCGAACGGTCGTCAACATCGAAACCACCGTCTTTGAAGCGACGGAATCAATCACGGCACGTTGTTTCACTTAGAGCAACATCTCAGTAAACTTTTTGGTGTTCTCGATGCGCTTCAGACGCCGTTTTCTTCAAATGAAAGAAGAAAAGCAACACTTCCCGCAAATGACTATTATTTGGCACAAAATTAGACATTTTCACACAACCAAAAGTATATGACGCAAAAACAAAATCACTAATGTATCAAAGCGGTTTGTTTACCATATGTCTAAGCTTGGTTCATGACGTTTTGGTTATGTCACAATCGACCAGCACTTACTACTGGAGCCATCTCTTGAAAAACAGCGAGAACTTAGTTGCACACCTAATACAAGTCCATTTTGTTTATCAAACTGAGTTACTTACATTCAGAAATGAGGAAACTTGTACTTTATTAAAAAATAAGTTTAATTATCAACTTCCAAAAAACGATTTGGAACTTTTCTCTAATGTTTAACTTAGTAAAACGAAGCACTAGGGACTATCAATACTCAGACATCATATGTGTATCCTAGAAATACTGATGACGCCTCTTCACAATGAGTAAATCCTGATGCATATGTTCTCTTCGTTCCTCACTCAGATCTCCTAGATTTGAGCTAACTATAGAAAAGACTAACGAAGATATTTTCGATGCATAATATCTTACGACATCATATGCGTATCCCAAAAATATTGATGACGCCTCTTCACAATGAGTAAATCCTGATGCATATGTTCTCTTCGTTCCTCACTCAGATCACCTAGATTTGAGCTAACTATAGAAAAGACTAACGAAGATATTTTCGATGCATAATATCTTACGACATCATATGCGTATCCCAAAAAATATTGATGACGCCTCTTCACAATGAGTAAATCCTGATGCATATGTTCTCTTCGTTCCTCACTCAGATCTCCTAGATTTGAGCTAACTATAGAAAAGACTAACGAAGATATTTTCGATGCATAATATCTTACGACATCATATGCGTATCCCAAAAATATTGATGACGCCTCTTCACAATGAGTAAATCCTGATGCATATGTTCTCTTCGTTCCTCACTCAGATCTCCTAGATTTGAGCTAACTATAGAAAAGACTAACGAAGATATTTTCGATGCATAATATCTTACGACATCATATGCGTATCCCAAAAAATATTGATGACGCCTCTTCACAATGAGTAAATCCTGATGCATATGTTCTCTTCGTTCCTCACTCAGATCTCCTAGATTTGAGCTAACTATAGAAAAGACTAACGAAGATATTTTCGATGCATAATATCTTACGACATCATATGCGTATCCCAAAAATATTGATGACGCCTCTTCACAATGAGTAAATCCTGATGCATATGTTCTCTTCGTTCCTCACTCAGATCTCCTAGATTTGAGCTAACTATAGAAAAGACTAACGAAGATATTTTCGATGCATAATATCTTACGACATCATATGCGTATCCCAAAAATATTGATGACGCCTCTTCACAATGAGTAAATCCTGATGCATATGTTCTCTTCGTTCCTCACTCAGATCTCCTAGATTTGAGCTAACTATAGAAAAGACTAACGAAGATATTTTCGATGCATAATATCTTACGACATCATATGCGTATCCCAAAAATATTGATGACGCCTCTTCACAATGAGTAAATCCTGATGCATATGTTCTCTTCGTTCCTCACTCAGATCTCCTAGATTTGAGCTAACTATAGAAAAGACTAACGAAGATATTTTCGATGCATAATATCTTACGACATCATATGCGTATCCCAAAAAATATTGATGATGCCCCTTCACAATGAGTAAATCCTGATGCGTATGTTCTCTTCGCTCCTCACTCAGATCTCCTAGATTTGAGCTAACTATGGAAAATACTAACGAAAGTATTTTTAATGCTTAATATCTTACGAAAGACATCAAATTTACAGATTCAGTAGCTGTGCTTGAATCAAATGCTTGGACAGCTTTTATCGCAGTGATATACTCGTGAAACCTTCTTGGAAATCGAAAATCAAAAAATTATATTAAACCAGTAAAAAATCTACTTTTACATGGTAAAAAACGTTGGTTTCCCGAAAACGAAAATCTAGGAGATCCGAGCGAGGACCAGGAAGAATGTACGCATTTGGATTTACGAGTTGTGGAGCGTTATCAGAGTATCTGGGAGACGTATATGATGTCTCATGGGTTTCCGATGAGGGGCGAACGCGTGTAGGAATTGCCGATAGTTTGCATCACGTTAGTGATGCGAAGATACCTAACAATGCTAAATAAATTTCTAAATCCTTTTCCTGCGCTATAATGTACAGGAACTATGATTCGTACCTATCGAATCTTCCCGGAGAGACTGTACAGTACTGCAGACTCGGATGATTGCTTAACATTAGTGATCAATCGCTTCGAAAAGGATCGTTTTGCTCATTTTTAATGCCATGTCAAAATGTGTGTTGTCCACTTTGTCTCAAAAAAGTGTTTATAAGTGGTACAAGCGCTCACTATTTTCTTCGATTACAATGGCGTGGTGCATCATGAGTTCTTGCAAACAGGTCGTACGGTTAATAAGGAATACTACAAGGAAGTTATGCAACGTTTGCGTGAAGCAATGCGGCTCAAACGATCGGAATTGTGGAAAAAAATCATGGATTTTGCATCACGATAATGCACCAGCTCACACATCAGTGCTCGTTCGTGATTTTTTGGTCAAAAACATCACCCTAATCATGCCTCAATCACCTTATTCACCAGATATGGCTTCCTGTGATTTTTTCCTATTTCCAAAACTGAAGAGACCAATGAAAGGAAAGGGTCTTGCCACAATTGATGAGATAAAGTCAGAATCGAAGAACGAGCTGACGGCCATACCGAAAAGCGCATTTCAGAAGTGCTTCGAGGATTGGAAGAAGCGCTGGCATACGTGCGCTGGCATACGTGCATTATATCTGGGGAGAACAAAATGGATATTGATGAATAAATAAATACTTTTCAAAAAAATTCAAAATTCACCTTTCTTTTTGAACAAACGACGTAGTTAAATAAAATTCGTGTTTTGTCATATCGTTCCTGCTGATTTATTGATGATTTTATATCATGTTGCTAAATCTACACTTCTGTTAAGCAACTTATATGTCTTAACTAATGACAATACCACATCTTTGTATTAGGATTGTCGACTTACAAAGAATTAATTATAAAATTGCCCTGCCTAACGAGTAACCGTGAATTTCTGACCACCGTCTACGTCATGGATTAAACAGTTTGAAGTGGTAGATAAATTTTCGAGGGTTCATATTAGCCTTCCTTTCATTGCTTTAAAATACAGTAAAAATTGATGGAACGTTGATTATCTTTGATTCGAAATGCGGATTTAAGTTTGGATAAAGTCGTCCACCAAGAGAATTGATTTAGTCATTTTTTATTTTATGATAATATATTTACTGTAATAAAATTTCATTTGTACGAATAAAATATCTTTAGTTCCTTACAAATTTCCGTAAAGTATGAATACTTTTGCGAGTAGCTGTATCTATGTTAAAGTCTGAAATGATTTCAGATGTGCACCAGAGTGAAGATCGCGACGTGACTGACATTGAATTGGTACGACGTCCTGCTGATGTTTCTCAGAAGCACAGGGAATAACCGATGTAAAATCACTTGTCTTGTCGCGTTTCTATGAAGTAGCGAGTAGTTTCAGAGACCGCTAGGAATATATTTTTTTGTGAAGAAGTATTATTAATAACATATAACTTGTACTTTGTATTCTTTCATTGATAAATAAATCATACAACTTAGTAGCTATATAAAAGTACGATAATATGCATAAAACATGTTTGTAACATAATTATATTGCAGAAGAACGGGAAATTAAAAAGTACGATTACGAATCGTTCTTGTGGCTAATCGAATAAAATATACGAGGGTTATTTCTTAAATAAGGTTCGTTTATGAATGAGAGTGCAAATGTGTGATGTCAGTGTGCCTGTGCGTCTGCTCCTAGCATGCTTAGCACGCCATTTGCAGCTGTATCGTCTGTCTACGCGCTGAGCTGTAGATGTTTATAGTGTTTAGGAAAATTAATTCGCCCGCAGACTGTGAGATAGGATCTGTGATTCGATTATTGAGTGCAAGAATCTTGGCAGCAGTTGAAATTCGCTTTCAGATTTGTGAAGTGTACGCTGGTAATGCTATGAGTGATAGCAAAGTTCGAAAGTGGTTGACAATGTTTAAGAAGGGACGGATTAATATTCACGAGCCACGCCCAATACTACCTTCTTCAATTTCTGAAAATACTAATCGTGATGTGGACAATAAAATTCGAGAGATCAACAACTCACAATTTCAAAGGTTTCAAGGTAAGTTTTGTACACCATTCTATCGAATATTGTGTTAGTGGCTTTCAAGTCTGCTTTCCGATGAGCACAAAACAAAAAGATTGGGCTATGCTTTATCGCTTTTGACTCGATACGATCAGCCAGGAGATGAACTTTTGGGCCACATCGTTACAAAAGATGTGACTTGGGTGTCTCACAACTCCTGAATCCAAGCGACACTTAGTGGAATGGTAACGCACATAGTGGCCAACCAGAGTTAACACCAAACAGACAACTTCAGTACGAAAGATCTTTTAGGATAGAAAAGGAATTTTGTTAGTGGATTTTATTTTTACGATCTATTCTGATACGTACTGCGTGACCTTAAGAAACTCCGGTGCGCCATAGAAAACAAGAGGTGTCATCCACTCTAGTCGGTGTGATGTCGTTCCATGACAATGCAAGGCCAGCGTTTGCGCAAACATAAGATCTAATTGAGAAAGCATATAGTGGCGCATGAGATGTGAATTATTGGAGGAATCTAGAATGCATGAACTTTGCACTTGTGTGAAGAATTAAAAGGGATTCGGACAAAACTCTTGGTAAAAGTCCATCTACAATAAACTACCTCATAAGGTGAAGGACCTACTCTTGAGAAAACTTAAAAACTCGATAAAAACGGTGCTTGTGGAGCGCTGATTCTTTTATTCGGTAAATGACTTAAATTATAAATTTTAGCGTCCGTTTTATTGTTATATTATTATTATTGGAGATCATAAGAACCCTTAAACTACTGATGAGTGTGATGGAAGCCTTTGCTCACAAAACTGATCGAATAGAAGCATGTAGTTTATTGAGAACAGTATAAAACGCAATTGGTCTACAGTTTGGAATGATGACACTCTTCTTGCACCTAATTTTTTTATAATAAATTTATTATGCAAACTGGAAGCCGCCGACCTATATAAAATGTGAAACGACAGCTTGCACCATATCAGTAACGGGAAGATGTCTCACAAAAGTGAATTATTAACCGCGATAGGCATAAATAAATTTCTAAATCGGTTTTTTAAGTTAGAATATACAATTTGAACCTATTCAACCTACTCCTCGAGGCCATATGCTACTGCAAACCCGGAAGCTTGTTCAATATTTCTTATCGAGTTTTTTTTTAATAATTGTTGGGCGTTCAATACGTTATTCATCAAATATACTGGTAAGTTAGCACCTTATCAACGTTGAACAACTTTCTGGGTAACTAGCGACAGGAACTGATGGGGGCGAAGGCGTACAAGTAGTGACCAAAAGATTGCATCATGTCAGTAACTCGAATATATAGTTCGAACCTTTTTACTACTTCTCGAAGATGTACGTTACTGCAAACGCAGAAGCTTGTTCAATATTACTTATTATGTAATTTTATAATAATTTTTGGGCGTCTCATGCGTTGTTCATCAAATATACCAGTTGCTTTGCATGAAAATTAGTCCCCGTAAATGGCATGAGTTCAACTTTGATTTCACAGTTTGTTTTTTCTTTAAAAAAGAGAGCTTAATCAGATGGTCCTTCTTCCTTTCCATGTTTCAAAACAGTTCTTTTTCTATTCAGATAAACTTTCTTATGATTGGAATAAATACAAATTTTGATATACACATAAATAACGATCGTATGATATGATCCGGCGTATGTTTACTGCAACTTCTTTCATAAATATTAGTTCAATAATTCTCAACATGTCGTGCTGGTATTATCTATTATATGGAAGCTGCTTACGTCACATCCTCTTCATAAAATTAAATAATAATATAAGTTCATTGTCATGATCGCTTGGGCCTTCCAGAAGTTGACACCGTCACAGTTTCCAGGCATTAATGAACGTATGGATGGGAATATTTTACCTTGAATTTAGTCAAAACATTTAAACGATGATGATATTAGAAAACTAAGTATTTTAAGTAAGAAAAAAAATACAAGGTCAGTGTCATGTATGTTTATTATTTCTTGTAATAGATATTAAAATTTTTGAACATCGAGAATCTTCAATATGACGATTAATATATTTTTATTCGGATAAACAAAACACGTTGGCGGTTCCTCAAATTTCCAATACATTTTATTATTTCCCATAATAATATTTTCAAGAATACTAGTTATAATTATTAACTCATAGTTATTTATATCGCGTCACTTATTGATATTTCTTTCTCTTAGAATATCGTCGCCTTATTTTTAAATGTGATCTTAATGATAATGATTGCAAATAATGTTTTTATTTAAAATTCTTCCTTGACCCATTTCATTTTTTTTTTGCTATAAATTACTTAAAATATGTAAATTATTATTGAATACTGGTTATTTATACATGCTTCTATACGCCGTCATGTGTATATGTTTTTCTTTGATGCGAACAAAAGGAATATTTAGAATATTCAAATTTGATTGCAAGAATGTTGCCATTTTCAAATACTAAATAACCTTTTGTAAAAGCATAAGCATCTTAGGTTAGAATTTGTTATATATATTTTATATACAATTTTTAATGAATGTTTCTCTGCTTTACTCGCATTTGTTATTGTTAATTCTATATCTTTTACGCAAACAATGGAACATTATTATTGTTATTATTAAATACTTAAATTTATTTACGTCGTAATAATTCTTCGAATAATAATAATAATATATTGATGTATGTATATGTACATACACACGTCATTACATTATATAAATAAATAAAAACACAAAAACGAAAACTTTTGTGGCTCACAGTTAATACGCCACCAAACACGTTAAAACCCATAAGATTTATACAAAACACAGTAACACTGAAAACAGAAAAACATAAAAATGGCAATGTCAAAATTTATATATCAGAAAACCATTTACTGAATAGACACAGTTCTCCACCAGCACTGTTTTTATTAATCTTTTGAGACTAATTCATGGTAGTTTTCACGGCCATGTAATTTGAACTTAGCTGACTTTTTCCAATGCGATGATACGGTATCACCAAACTACTCTGGTTTCGTGTTTCATATTCTTGAAAATCACCATTTTCGCAGAACTTATCTGGCGACTTATGAACAAACTCCAGGCAAACAAGTATATACAAGGATGGGAGAGTCAGTTTTTTGTGTTTTCTGAATAGATATACACAACTTGTAGTATTCGATACACCACTAAGGGCTCTGATTGCACTCTTTTGCATCCTGAAAACCACCTCAACCGCGCCAGACGCGCGCAACATCAATAGGCCATACATGGCCCTTCCCTGAAAATTGCATAGTACTCAATCCTAGCCGCTTCGAATGTAGCCACTAGTTTCACTCTTCGTATAGAGTATATTGCTGATACCAGATTGCGACACAAGTTATCAATATGGCACTCCCAAGTCAGGTTGCTCGCAATCAGCAGGCCCAGAAACTTAATATTCACTTTGGGCTCCCCCGCCACTCCCCTTTTTGTTATTGACAGCTGTTGGGTTTTATCATGATTTAATTTCATAAGATTGCTACTAAACCACTCGCTTGCCTCCCCCAATGCACTCTCCATATAAGCCTCTGCAACTTCCCTGCACTGGGTACGCACTATTATGGACATATCATCTGCAAACTGGATGACTCTACCCACGGTGACATTCTGGGGCATATCGTTGACGTAGATTAGAAACAGAAGAGGCCCCAATATTGACCCCTGTGAAACCCCCCGATCAATTGGCGCTGCATCCGAGAGCCGATCATTCCAGTATACCTTCCGTCTTCTGTTTGCCAAATACGAACCGATCAGCTCATTTGCTTGTCCTCTCACTCCATACATGTTTAACTTTCCCAGAAGTATCCCATGGTCCATTGTATCAAAAGTCTTGTTTATTTAGAAGAAAATTACCAGCTATTTTGGTGTTTAGATTAAAAAAGATATGAAGTCAGGTTAGAGACTAATTGTACGTTATACTTTACATCCTAAATACTGTTCTCTGTTATTTCAAAGTGTGCCTTATTAATACTGCTTGAAAAACAGGATTCAAACCCCAAAGTACCTGAAATTCCAAAACTTTCAAAATGGAAACTTCTACTGGATCAAGTACACGCGAAAATTTTACGAGCATAATTTAAAATCCTTTAGAAAAGAGTTAGTTTTAAAAATATACGCCTATTTATAAAACAAGCGAAAGGAAAAGGTGTTACTTTTCTAATAAAAGACTTAAGAAAACATTTATCAATATTCAAAGACAGACAATTAACAACAGACCAATCGCCATCTATGTATTTAAAAAAATACGTGTCGGTAAGCTAGATCTTTCGTCAATGTTATGTCAAAATATCATGACTTTTGCATCATTAGAAGCAGAGAAATAAAGAGATGAAGTTCTGTTCTGAACTCGGTAAATCGTTTACTAAAACGTCTAATTTCATGAAACAAGTGTATGATGATGCGTGTTTATCATGTATGAGTGTGTATGAGTGCTGTAAACGATTTAAAGACGGTTGTACGAACATAAGTGACGACGAACATTCTGGTGCAAAAAAATCTGTGGTTACGGAAAATAACATCGTGCGTGCATTTATCATAAATGAGTCGAAATCTTCATTGCGATACGTAGGAATGGAACCAAATATTTCCAAGGATTCAATTCATCGCATTTCGACACAGTATTTGGGACTGAGAAAGATCTATGCAAGGTTTGTACCATACAAGCTAAATGAATTCTACATTGTACAGACTTGATTAAAGACAAAAAAGGACGAAAACTTCACATATTCTATTGTAACTAGCTATGAGACGTGGTGTTTTCAATATGATCCAGAAATCAAGCGTCAAAGCTCTGAATGGAAGCATACAAGCGAAGAAAGACCGAAAGAAAGCTGTTTGAAGAAGTTAAAAGCGAAGACAATGTTGGTTTGTTTTTATGATTCGAAAGGCATAGTGCACAAAGAGTGTGTACCAACTAATCAAACAGTCAATGTTGTATATTATCCTGCTGTTATGAAGCGTTTTTGACTCGTATTCGTCGTGTGCGATCTCAATATCTTAAGAATGGTAGCCGGCGTTTGTTGCATGGTAATGCATCATCTCATCGCTCAATGCTTATCACTGATTTTCCAACTACAAATGGTATTTTAACCACCAACCATTCATCTCATTCACCGGATTTGGCCCCCTGTGATTTCTATCTATTTTCCAAATTACATTTGCCGATGAATGGACAGCGTAATGCCGACGTCGAAGCCATTAAAAAGGCGTCGACAGCGATCTTGAAGGACATATCTAAAGATGAACTTAAAAATTCATTCGGCATATTAATTGAACATACATAACGTTGTATTGCATCCGAAGGCGACTGCTTTGAATAAAATAAATGAATTTTACCAAAATTAGCTTTTCTTTCTATTTGAAATAAGTTTGGCTTTCTCTATGCATTTTTTTCCATTTTTGTATCAATTGAATGAATATATATTATAAATAAATGAATATATGAATAAATAAATCAATCTTTATTTTCGATTTGTTGTCTGCGTTTTCTATTACAACCATATCATTTGCGTAATTGCATCGTTTTTTGTATTTTAAAATCAGTTATCTCACAGTTTTTCTAGATTTCTCCTAGATATACTACTGGGGCCAAAAAATAGTAAGACTGTTAATAATTTTTAAATTCTTAATTTATTCTTCCAAATCTATTTCGTCCCCCTCAAAGTAATCCCCCCTGGTCCCAATACACTTGTGCCAATTGTGTTCCAATTCTCGAAACAGTTGTTAAAGTCAATTTCAGGAATAGCCTTCAATACGCGTAGCGATTCACGTTTAATGTCTTCAATTGACTCAAAACAGTTTCCCCGGAACGGTCGTTTGCGTTTGCTGAATAGCCAGAAGTCACACGGAGCTAAATCAGGCGAATACGGTGGCTGCGGCACGATATTGGTTGAAAATTTGGCGAAAAGCTCACGAAGAATTAATACAGTATGCAACGGTGCATTATCGTGGTGCAAAAACCAAGACTTGTCGGCCCATAATTCTGACCTCGTTTTACAAACAGCATTGCGCAAACGACACATAACACTCAAATGGTATTCTTTGTTGACAGTTTGGTCGGTGGGAAGGAATTCGGAGTGCACCACACCTCTATAATCGAAGAAAACTGCCAACATAACCTTGATTTTTGACTTGCTTTGACGTGGTTTTTTGGGCTTCGGCTCACCTTTGATACGATATTCGGCCGATTGATCGTCTGTTTCCGGATCATAAGCGTAGATCCAAGTCTCATCTCCAGTTATGATGCCTTTCATTATCTTGATAGTCGGAAAGCATTGTTTCACAGACGTCAACGCGACGCTGTTTTTCGAAAAAATTGAGTGATTTTGGAACAAATCATGCTTTTACTTTTCTTAGGCCCAAATGATCTTTCAAAATGGTTTTCACTGATCCTTCCGATATTCCAACGATGCCAGTAATGTTTCTGACTGTTAATCGTCGATTCTCAAGCACCAATTCCTTGATTCTATTGACGTGTTGATCATCAGTTGATGTTGATAGCCGTCCTGGACGTGGTTCGTCATCAACGCGTTCTCGACCCTCTTTGAATAATTTGTACCAATCAAAAACACTTGCTCGCGACAAACAATTATCACCGAAGGCCTTTGGCAACATTCTGAACGTTTCGGCACCAGAAATTTGATTCCATACACAAAATTTAATGGAACTTCTTTGTTGAATAATTTCACTCATTGTAAAAATCGCCGAATGCACTTTTTGTACTTCAGAAAGGCAAGCGTATACTAAACACTAATGATTATTTTGATGTGACATTTGGCACAGATGTCACTCACAGCCATACCAACCTAGAAAAAAAATATTTCGATGAATGGGTTTTCGCGCGAAATTTAAATTAGAAAGTTCTACTATTTTTAGCCCACAGTAGTATATTAAGTGGTCTTGCCGTACTTCTTCATTTATTCTACTGAATTTGTCATTTTTGCTTAACTGCAAGTGTTTTTATTTCCCTTAATATTATTTCGATTAATCTAATTGATGTTGTAGGCGTCCCTAGCATCGACGTACACTTTATGCTCGATCTTGTTTTCAAACTATCGAAAGCATGTTTGAAATCTGTTACCTCCGCATCTCTTTCGACCGCCATGATGCCCCAACTTTTTCAAAATCCCAATTTAAACTAGTCTACTGCATTATATTAACAACACGTGTGAATTTAGGAACATCTTTTGCATTGCAAATTGTAATTGAAGCTACACAAACCTAAATGACATATCGTATTTCACCGTACACTATTTAAGTTTATGGATATTGAAAAGTTTTTGTTTGTCCATTCCGCATATTGACCTACTTCCATGGTTTGTGTGTAAACGGTTTAGATTATTCACAAAAGAATATGGATGGCCTCGACGGATGTATTGTTTAATCACGACTGTTTGCGTTTGCCAGTAACACCTAGGCTGTGAGCGCCTAATGAAAATGATGTTTTGTAATTACGTATAATTATTTATATATAAAAGTGTAGTTTGTGTATGTTCGTAGTGTTTTTTTTTTTTGTAGAATTTCATTCTATTGTTTTCCTAATGCGAATATCGAATGTATAATTGTTGGTAGTGTTATAGCACGAACGGTTTTCTTTAATTTTTTCTTCGTTAGTGTAAATACGATGTTAATTATCTGTTAAACGTGAAGATAACTAAAGAACCAGTATTTTACGAGAGTTATTTTTTAAATAAGAAGAAAAATACTGCAATATTATAAAATATATTTTCATTCATCTACTTTTCTACATAATTTTATTTTTATTCAAGCATTTATTATATTGTTAAACATGTTTCTGGATTGTGACGTCAAAGAAATCTGCCGCCTGTCAAGAAAGCCAATCCATGACTGCAGTTTTCACTTCTTCATCATCGTTGAACCGTCAACACTCAAGGAACTTCTTTATAGATCTAAATAGGTGAAATCACTGGGTGTAAGATCTGGACTGAGGTGAATGATCCAGTTGTTTCCATCCAAAATATCTGGTTAGACATTATGTTTGTGCAGCAACGTGTGGCCTTGCATTATAATAGAGCAATATAACACTGGAAGACAGTAAGCCACGCCGCTCGTTTTATATGGCAGGCCGGAGTCTTGTTAATGCCACACAATACGTATCAGAATTTATTATTGTGCCTCTCACTATATACTAACAAAATCCCTTTTCTGAGCCGAAAGACAGTTGCCATGATCTTTCGCGCTGAAGTTGTCTGGTTGACGACCATGTGTGTTGCCATTCCATTAACTATCGCTTGAATTCAAGAGTAGTGACACCCAAGTCTCATCATCTGTTTACTCTGGTTGGTGACGAAGTGTGTCGCCATTCCATTGACCAGCAATTATGTGAGACACCCAAGTCTCATCTGCTGCAACGATGTTGTCCAAAAATTCATCTTCTTGCTGATCGTCAAAAACGATAAAGCACAGCCCAATCTTTTTGTTTTGTGTTCGCCAGAAAGCAGTCTTGAAAGCCACCAGCACAATTTTCGATACAGTGATGTACAAAACTGACCGGGATACCTGTGGAAAATCAGTTGATAATTTTGAAATTCGAATATTGTTGTCCACATCACGAACCAAATTTTCAAAAATCAGAGAAGGCCGGCCCGAGCGTGATTCATCATGCACATTAACCCACCCGCCCGTCCTTGAACATCCTCACCCCCTTTTGGACTTTACTATCATCTATAGCATATCACCGTACACTTTACAAATCTGACGGTGAATTTCCGCTGTTGTCAAGTTTCTTGCGCTCTAGATTCGATTATAGATTGTACCTGACATTCGGCAGGCGAATTAATTTTCTTAAACATTATAAACTTCTACAACTCAGCACGCAGATAGACGATATGGCTGAAAAAAAGCATGCTGAGAGTAACTTCTGTTCATAAAGTTACTTGAGTTTTGGTATGATTTCCCAATAGTCTTGGATGTATCTTTGATATTCATCGAAAATAAAAAGATGGCCCAGTATTATTTGAAAGAAATTGTTGAATCTTAACTTCTTATCTTATCTTTAGAGGCTGGTGGGTGCTATGTGTTAAGAAGATGTTACATGTGTTCATGTAAGGTTTGCTGTGAATTTCTTTGAAGTGAATGTGATGTGAGGAAAGACGTCGCCTTTATTTTCACGACGAAGAAAATCATAAAAATGCTCGAGTTATAGTATGGTGTCCTAATATTTTCGGATGTAGGTCCGTTTTGGTATTCTTCGTAGGTACAGAGATTGTCCAAAGTTATCTGGAAGAAATTGTTGAATCTAGACCTTCTTCCTAGGGGTTGGTGAATGCAAAACATCAAGAAGATTTTACACGTGTCTATGCAATAAAGTTTGCTTTAAATTTTATCTTCTTCCGAGAAACATTTCTCTCTCAAAGTTGCCAATGTATACACGCCTAGCAACACTGACTACAGTACTTAGTGACACTGCTTTTCACTTCAATCGTCAGTGGAACGCCGAGAGGAAACTAGTCGTAATTTTTTATTCAAAATTCTGGGTAATAAATTGGATATCCTCTGTATCTTCTTTCAAATGAATCACCGTGTCTTCTTTTAGTGTGAGATCTATAGAAGTGATCAGTACTCCTAGGTAGGCCTGGGAGGACTGGGAGAAATAAATAAATTACCCTTATACCACATGGTGACTAATGCAAAAAGTTATTTCGAGAGTTTATAAGCAGTTTAATCAAGATTTTTATGAAATGTTTATATAAGGTTTTCCAATAGGGATGATATGATTTTGAAGTGACATTTCGGCCATTTGTAATATGTCGTGATCTGTCATTTGTTTTTCATTGTATTCAGTAGTGTTTACAATTTCATCATGGAGAGATATACGCAAGAACAACGTTTACAAATTATTCAGTTTTATTATCAAAATAATCGTTCTCCAATTGCAACTTTTTGTGCGCTTTTGCCATTTTATGGTCATAATAATCGTCCAAGTGTGCTCGCTATTCGTCGAATTGTTAAAAATTTTGAGGTTACATTTTTTTTACATAATTTTCAAGTGCCAATAAGACAGAGAACCGCTCGAAGTAATGCAAATATTGCTGCCATGCAGACAAGTGTTACTGAAGACCGTAATTTGTCGATTCCAAGACGTTCTCAACAATTGCTACTGCCTCAAACCACAACCTGGTGGATTTTGAGAAAGGATTTGGGTTTACATCCCTATAAAATTGTTCTCACTCAAGATCTGAAGCCATTGGACTACCGTAAACGTCGTGAATTTGCTGATTTTGCCTTGGAACAACTTGAAAACTATAACGATTTTTTTAAGAAAATTATCTTATCTGATGAGGCTCACTTTCATCTGGATGGTGTGGTAAATAAAAAAAACTGTCGATTCTGGTGCAAAGAAAATCCACAAATTATTTATGAAAAACCATTACATTCACCTAAATTGACAGTTTGGTGCGGTTTTTGGTATGGTGGAATCATCGGTCCGTACTTCTTTCAAAATGAAGCTGGTAACACCGTTACTGTCAATGGAGAGCGGTATAGATTGATGATAACCAACTTTTTATGGCCGACATTGGAAGAAGTTGATCTTGGCAACATTTGGTTCCAACAAGACGGGGCTACATGCCACACAGTAAATGCAACAATAGAATTATTGCAAGAAAAGTTTGGAGATTCGATTATTTCAAGAAATTGTGATATTGAATGGTCTCCAAAAAGTTGTGATTTAACACCATTAGACTATTTCTTGTGGGGTTATTTGAAGTCATTGGTCTGTCGAAATAAACCAGACGCTCTTCAAGCTTTACAAGTCAATATTGAACGTGCCATTCATGACATACGACTAGATTTATTGGAAAAAGTGCTCGAAAATTGGGTTCATCGAATTCGTACATGCAGAAGAAGTCGTGGAGGCCATTTGAATGACGTTTTATTTAGAACTTAATTGTATCGATTGTACTTCACATTAAATAAAAAACTTTTGAATTTTCTTAACAATAAGTGTGTTTTTTTTTAAAGAAATCATATCACTCTTATTGGAAAACCCTGTATTACTCTCTTCTTTTGTAATCTATTAACTGTCACATATATTCTTTGGTTTAGCTCTTTATATATTATTTTAATCACAATTTTATTTAACATTTCTTTCTCTTCTCCGTTTGTTAACATTTTCGTTTACCATGTACTTACTCGTATATCTTTATGTTTATTAGTACTTTCGCACATGTTTCGACTTTTTCTTTATTTTTTGGTCATTGTTCTATAAATGAAATATCTATTGATTAATAAAGAATATTATTGTTAAAAAGAAGGCATTAAGTTATTTCTATTCTTTATTAGATTGACGATCGATGACCTTCTAAGACGAAAAAAGGATTTAGTCTGAGATAGCTAGTTCAAACGACGTGTTCAAATAAAAAAAATGTCTGGCCCGATTACCAAAAAAAAAGAAGAAGAAGAAAACGTGGAATGTGCCCCTTTTCATAAGACTGGGGAATTCTTTTTTAGGTTCATTAACCCTACCTACGCCTTCTAAAATACATTTAACATTTTAATTGCTACATTATTAGTATTTAAGATACATATTATATGCAGTATTGTAATAGATATTTTGCTCGTCACCGAACGGATCGGATTGCCCGACAAAAAGATCTATTTCATTAAATTCATTTAATAAAATACATTCGACAAATCGCCATGAATGTAAAAGCATGAAAACGTGAGATTTAACAACATGAATGAGGACGAGTAGAAACGAAACTGTATTGTAAAAAAAAGAGGCTCTGATGTTCCGAAAGTGTATAAAAGACCGTGCTATGTTGAATTATTTTCGGTAGATAATATTATATTTATGGATCTTTAGATCTCCAACAGCTAATTGGTAAAAGGTACTATTTTAAATTGATATGTGCTATTTTTATATTAGACATTCGCTTTTTGCTGCAGTCACATTCATTCACTTAGAAACGTTTCCTAAATTTTTGCTCTTCGACGATATAATGTATTTCATAAATGTTTGGCTCTTTCGTGCGAATATTTGTAATGGAAGGCGCAATTTTTTGAGTAGAATGGCCTTATTTTTTGTATATATTTTTAAATTTATTTAATTTAAGTAAAGGTACTCATTAATTGGCATTTTCTAAATGTAAATGTATAATACTAACTCTTAGAAGGAAGTCTTAATTAATATAAATAATGGATGCTATCTGCTTCTGGGTTTCCGGGCTGGAACCGCGTCACTATTATATCTGCCGACGTTTCGTACCCACTACTGCACTGAAACTGGTGGTGTCACCTGTTTCAGTGCAGTAGTTCAGCCCTGAAGATGTCCCATACAAATGGGTACGAAACGTCGGCAGATATAATAGTGACGCGGTTCCAGCCCGGAACCCAGAAGCAGATAGCATGGACCACGACAGCGGAAGTCTACGTACCAAGTAAATAATGGATGTTTTCTAAGCTGGATGAGAAATATCGATATCGATAACTATGGTTTGACAGCTGATAATGTCAAACTGTGTTGAAGTTTCTGTTCAGTAAGGTTTGGCAAGTCATCATGAATCGTGTAACGCCAGAACAACGCTTCCAAACTGTGGAAATTTACTTTGAAAAAAATAAATCTGTTCGCGAAGTTCACAGAGCACTTCGTCCATTTTACGGTAAACATAATCGGCCTAGTGAGCAACCAATTCGTGCAGTTATTGATCGCTTTCGCACTTATTGTACTCTTCTTGATTCAAAACCATCAACAAGACAAAGAAATGTGCGTACCGAAGAGAATATTGCTGCTGTAGCGCGAAGTATTGAAGAAGACGCCGAAATGTCGATTCGTCGTCGTTCTCAACTTGTTGACCTTTGTCCTTCGACTAAGTGGAAAATTTTACGTGAGGATCTTGGCTTACGTGCCTATAAAATACAGCTCGTGCAAGAATTGAAGCGAAACGACCATCGTTTGCGTCGCATTTTTGCTGATTGGGTTTTATCAAAGAATTGTGTTCAGTGATGAAGCTCATTTCTGGTTAAATGGCTACGTCAATAAGCAAAATTGCCATATTTGGAGCGAAGACAATCCTCGAGTCGTTAACAAATCACCATTACATCCATTAAAATTGACTGTTTGGTGCGGTTTACACTCTGTCGGCATCATCGGTCCTTATTTCTTTCGAAATGAGGAAGGAGCTGCCGTTACGGTGAATGGCGAGCGCTATCGAGCCATACTGACTGAATTTTTGTTTCCAAAAATTAATCAGCTGGACATCATCGACATTTGGTTCCAACAAGACGGTCTAGCTTGCTATACAGCGAGCTTAACAATCGATTTATTGCAAAATCAATTTGGTGACAACTTCATTTCCAGAAGTGGTCCTGTTCACTGGCTCTCTCGTTCGTGCGTTTTAACGCCTCTGGATTACTTTTTATGGGGCTATGTTAAGTCATTGGTTATTCAAGCCACCATTGACGTCATACGTCCAGATTTATTGGAAAAAGTAGTCGAAAATTGGACTGATCGAATGGACCATGTAACTCGTAGCCGCGGCGGACATACGCCGGAAATCATATTTAAAAAATGAATGCCATGAAATTATCTACCAGATTATAATAAAAAAAATTTCATTCCATCAGTATTTCTGTCTTGTATTATCATTTTAAGATCTCAAGCTCTTAAAAAACACCCTATACATCGTGGTAATTATATAATTGTGTTTAACTGTATTTATCTATTATACATTATTGTAAATATATTTATATACTATTTTATCATTATATATTTTCCCTATAAATTCATTGTACTGTCGTAATGCATTTATATTTGATTTCTGTATATTTTAGGTTTCCTCATATTCATATTGTAAGTTTAATTTTAAGAAAGCGAAGTAATTGTTTACTTTATATAATCCTCTTGTATAGCTTATAGATCTTCTGTATTTTGTATCTATTACGTATATTCTCTCAGGAGTATATTTATATTTTCCTTAATGTATTATTAAATTTCCGCAAAGGTTTTAATTATAAAGGGTTTTCCAATAGGGACTTGACAACTTTTAATTCAATTTGTGAACGCACCCTCTCACTAATCATCGAACTGTTACTGTCAATTTATTCAGTAAACTTAACATTTTCATCATGGTAAAGTACACGAACGAACAACGTCTGCAAATTATAAAAATTTACTACAGAAATTCGGAGTCGGTGACCGCTACTTTAAGAGCGTTAACTCCGATTTTCGGTCGTAATTCTCGCCCTAGTAGACAGGCAGTAACAAGTTTAGTGCAAAAATTTGAGTCCACATATTCGTTGTGTGATGTTGCCGTGCCAGTGAGCCAACGGGTTGGTCGAAGTGTAGAAAATATTGCTGCCGTTGAAACGTCCGTAGCAAATTATCCAAATCAGTCAATTCCACGGCGTTCTCAAGAGTTGGGCATCGCACAGACCACTTTATGGCGAATTTTGCGTAAGGATCTTGGTTTACACCCATACAAGATCAAGCTGACTCAAGAATTGAAGCCGATGGCTCATATGAAGCGACGTACGTTCTCCGATTGGGCTCTGGAAAAGACGCGCCAAGAATTTCATCGCAAAATAATTTTCAGTGACGAAGCTCATTTTTGGCTCAATGGGTTCGTCAATAAGCAAAATATGCGTTATTGGTCGGGTGAAAATCCACATGTGCTTCATGAAACACCACTTCATTCACAAAAAATAACTGTTTGGTGCGGTTTGCATGCCGGCGGCGTCATAGGGCCATATTTTTTCGTCGACGATAATGATCGTCGCGTTACTGTGAATGGTAATCGTTATCGCGCCATGATTACCGATTATTTTTGGCCCGAATTGGAAGATATGGACTTGGACAACATGTGGTTTCAGCAGGACGCTGCCACAAGCCACACAGCACACGTTACAAACGATTTATTGAAGAGTAAGTTTGATGAGCGTGTTATCTCAAGAAATGGACCAGTCGATTAGCCGCCTCGTTCGTGCGATTTAACGCCTCTAGGCTTTTTTCTTTGGGGCTACGTCAAGTCATTGGTCTATGCCAACAAGCCGACAACGTTGGAAGAGCTCAGAGCCAACATTGAACGCGAATTGTGTAGCCGAGTCATCGAAAATTGGGTCCAACGAATCGACCGCTGCAAATGTGCCCGCGGTGGCCATATGAACGAAGTCGAGTTCCATTCATGAATGTTTTGATTGTACTTCAACCCGATAATAAAGTTTTTGAAATATCTCAAATGGTCTGCATTTTATTTTCCTTATTGGAAAACCCTTTACATGGAACATAAATGCATGATATCATCGAAATGCATTTATATTCGTTTTCTTTATATTATAAGTTCTTTCCATTTTTATATTATCTGCTTACTTTCAAAAGAGAGATGAGATGAGTCGGTTGTACCTAACATGATTTTAACTAAGAAAATTAGGAAAGTACAAAATCGAAAGAAAAAAGATAATGCAGACAAAGAGTTAAATAGAAAGATGACGTGGTTAAATATATGAAGCAAGAGGGATATTGCACATTACACATATCTTCTTTGATACTCCTGTCACTTTCGACAGAATATCATCCAAAGTTTGATATGTATCAACTAAAATTTGAGATGTGTTTAGATCTGCGAATTTAAGCATTTTATTACTTTAAATTTAGTCACTTTATTCATATTACTGCAACTTTCAAGTAAAGTGTGAAACAATAAACCAATTTCACCTGTCATCGTAAAGGAGATGGCAACATTGGAATGTCATTCTAAGTTTTTTCGAGAGATGGAGTTGGTAGTCGAGTTTTAGATCCCACCAAATTATCTCACAAATATTTACTAGTTTGAATAATAGTAATAATAATAATAATACTAAGTGATTTTAGTGTAATATATTTTAATTCTGAAAGATAAAATGAAGAAGAATAAAAATGTAAAAAGATCTTTTCTAGATGTACGCCACCTACGATGTGTGAAAGCAAACGGTCTTTTGAAAGAGTTGTTAAGCATCTAATTTTCTTAACTTTCAGTTGAGTTCGTTCAACTCGCTAGGTAGAAAAGGAAACAAAAGGTTCCGTCTCCGATCATTAGTCTATGTATTGTAAGAGGATTTTTTGTTGAGAAAGATTTTTTTAGGAAGGGCAGTGTTGGACGAAAAAAGGCAGTCTGACCTTAGTATCTATGAGAAATAAAAAAAGGGGTTGAATGTATTTTTTTTAAATATATACATTTTTCTAGGGTACGTCGACCTTTCCCTCGTGAAATATTCTATACTTCTGGTTATATAGAAACACTGTTGTCTGGGAATTTTAATAGTAATATTTAAAAAATAATTAAATAAATATTAAATAAATTAAATAGCTAATTTGTGCAGCAATATTTATTTAAATTTTAATATGTGCGCACTCATTGGCGGCGATGATATATTTTGAAAGCGCTCAAATATACTCGAAGTCGAAATTCATATGCGTACGGTATGTGTATGAATGCCGGATTAGATGCTGATGGCGAATCGACGGCGTTTTTTTTATGTTCGATGAGTGTTAATAGAATTCTTAACCGATTTTCGACATTAGAATGAACTGGCATTATTATTAAATGTATTGTTTGCAATATCAACATTTTACCGTGCAGTATTTTTCTGTGTAAAAGATATGTTAATAGCAAACAACACCGATTAAATGCGGAACGTGATGTACTATATTATAAACTTCTATATGACTTCATGTTTATGTTAAGTGGTGTGCAACGTTCCACAAAATATTGAAGACAATGAAGAATTTCGAAACTTTTGGGCAAATACGTTCCGGAATTGGAGATTGCCAACAATAGGTCAATTACAGTATGCTTTTCTTCGGGGTGAAAAACATAATTACGGATCAAATAAAAGCAGTTTATAGATAAAAAACATGGTTGACGGTAGATGGAACAACGGGTGCAAGAAAGAATAGTATTTTAAATGTGTGCGCACTTTAAAAAGCGGTGACTTTTCCTTGGCTCTTCTTTTACGTAGTAGAATATTATCGAAGACAAACGCGGAAAGGATAGTAGAAACTATCAAATATACCTTTGGGAAGTTCAATATATTGACAACTGAACTTGTAATATTGGTTACAGATGGGGGTTCGAATATGGTTAAAGCTGGAAAGTAACTAAAATAAACTTATCCTCAATTGCTTCATGTAACCTGTTTGTTCCATGCATGTCATCTTGTAGCCGAATTTATTATAAACAGTTATCCAAAACTAGACCAATTTATAGTTTCTATCAAAAAAAGTCTTTATTAAATCTCCAAAATGCATTCGTGAGTTTAAACAGGCTTGTCCGGACATTCCTCAGCCGGTATTGACTAAATGGGGAGCCTGGCTTAAAGCCGTTTTATATTATGAGAAATTTTTACGTATTATTAAACCTTGTATCTCAAATTTAAATCCGCAAGATGCTCAAGCAATTTCAGTAAGTTAGCGGCTGGTTTCAGATATCGAAATCCATACTCAAATAGAGCAAATCTGCGAAAATTATTCAATTCTTGTAGATACTATTTCCAAATTAGAGAAAATCAAACTGTCATTCCACAAAGCGCTAAATATAGTATATTACCTTGTTAGGAAATCTAAGAGATAGTATAGGAAGACCGACAACCGATAAATTGTGTGCGGTTATAAATAAGAATCTCGATTTTCAAACTATAGTGCGTATAGACAAGAGTTTAACTGAAAACTAAGACTGCGAATGTGATGCGAACGTCCTTTTTAAATTCGCGAACATCGCATCATTAGACGCAGAATGCTCCATTTCCAAATACACCAACATATTTTCACCTCGCCGCAGAAGTATGACCGAGTCACCACTGGAAGGCATGCTAATGACATAATACTACAGCGAATTTTTACGTCACTCTACACCAACAACACAAAAAGAACTAAAATAGTATAATAAGTATTACATTTATTATTTTTAATATTGATAGTAACTGAGCAAGCATCACGTTACTGCGAAAACACTTATTTCTGCAACCTGAGTAATTGTGCTTCCAATTGATGAAAAATAACTAGCGACTAATGTTAGTATACTATGTATTCTTTGCAAACAACCTGACTTGCTTAACTACTTTTTTCTCGATCAATTCCAGAATCGATTCAATCTCTAATCTATCTTAAACTTTTACTAACTACGTATATTGATTAATCAAAAAAGAGAGCCTTTCCAAATCAATGTTTGTACTTTGTATACCTATTTCGACGACTAAAATCAACACATTAGAGTGCGTGTTTTGGTTTTGGCAAGATGAGGATTTCTTTCTGTGTAAGCATTATCGCGAATCCAGGTGCGACAATGTGATTAATAATCTGCTGATGATGGCAACTTAGCTGTCCAGATACGTATACAGAATACGAACATTGATGTGGTAAATACAGTCGCCAACAATATTTATCCAAATATAAGGTTTTTCAATAGGGATGATATGATTTTGAAGTGACATTTCGGCCATTTGTAACATATTACAAATGGCCGAAATGTCACTTCAAAATCATGAATACAATTTCATCATGGAGAGATATACGCATTATTATCAAAATAATCGTTCTCCAATTGCAACTTTTCGTGCGCTTTTGCCATTTTATGGTCGTAATAATCGTCCAAGTGTGCTCGCTATTCGTCGAATTGTTAAAAATTTTGAGGTTACATTTTCTTTACATAATTTTCAAGTGCCAATAAGACAAAAAACCGCTCGAAGTAATGCAAATATTGCTGCCGTTCAGGCAAGTGTTACTGAAGACCGTAATTTGTCGATTCCAAGACGTTCTCAACAATTGCGACTGTCTCAAACCACAACCTGGCGGATTTCGAGAAAGGATTTGGGTTTGCATCCCTATAAAATTGTTCTCACTCAAGAACTGAAGCCATTGGACTACCGTAAACTTCGTGAATTTGCTGATTTTGCCTTGGAACAACTTGAAAACGATAACGATTTTTTTAAGAAAATCATCTTCTCTGATGAGGCTCACTTTCATCTGGATGGTGTGGTAAATAAACAAAACTGTCGATTCTGGTGCGAAGAAAATCAACAAATTATTTATGAAAAACCATTACCTTCACCTAAATTGACAGTTTGGTGTGGTTTTTGGTATGGTGGAATCATCGGTCCGTACTTCTTTCAAAATGAAGCTGGTAACACCGTAACTGTCAATGGAGAGCGGTATAGATTGATGATTACCAACTTTTTATGGCCGACATTGGAAGAAGTTGATCTTAACAACATTTGGTTCCAACAAGACGGGGCTACGTGCCACACAGCAAATGCAACAATAGAATTATTGCGAGAAAAGTTTGGAGATTCGATTATTTCAAGAAATTGTGATATTGAATGGCCTCCAAGAAGTTGTGATTTAACACCATTAGACTATTTCTTGTGGGGTTGTTTGAAGTCATTGGTCTATCGAAATAAACCAGACTCACTTCGAGCTTTACAAGTCAACGACTAGATTTAGTGGACATACGACTTGATTTAGTGGAAAAAGTGCTCGAAAATTGGATTCATCGAATTCATTCCTGCAGAAGAAGTCGTGGAGGCCATTTGAATGACGTTTTATTTAGAACTTAATTGTATCGTTTGTACTTCACATTAAATAAAGAACTTTTGAATTTTCTTAACAATAAGTGTGTTTTTTTTTAAGAAATCATATCACTCTTATTGGAAAACCTTGTATATCAAGTCTGGTAATATTTTTGCATGCTTATTAAGAATTTCCAGGACCTGAAGTATTCATCGGATAACATGCAAATGATTGTTTATTTAACATACTTGGGATTTAGGTACTTGAGATTCAAGATTAAGAAGGCGACATTTACTAACTCCTATTAATCTCCAAGAATTGGATTAAACCGCTTTTTTTGAGTGTGATAATATTCCTCAAGAAGTAATCCAAAACTTAATAACGAGCTTACCACAGTGAATACAAGCAATTAACAGTGCTAGAGGGGTGTCACGCATTATTAACTTTGACTCTTTCGTTCGCGATGTTAAAAAATAATTTACCAATAATTTTACAAAAATTGTGACCAATTATTCGAGTTGCGCGATAATTTTGAACACGAGTTTTAGATGCGGTTAGATAATAAATGAATTTTAAAAATGCGTCTGAATATGCACTCTCTTAAGTAGGATGGAATAGAAAAAAAAGAACTATTCTATCGCATCTGTCTCTACTAGACACACAACCACACACAATATCTAAAGGCTAACAACCTTTTAGAAGGGTCAAGTAATTTTTCTTCAGTTTCGATGGAGTTCATTCACCTTGTTAGGTAGAAAAGGGAACATGAAAGGTTCCATCTCCAATCATTTCTCGATCTGTATTAGACGTTTTTTTAAGTGGGAAAGATTTTTTTTAGGAAGGGCACTCTTGGATGACAAAAAAAACACCAGACATTAATATCTATGAGAAATAAAAAAAAGGGTTGAATGTACTTTTCCGTCTGTACGCGTATATTTTTCTAGAGTGCATCGACCTGTTGCTTTTGGAATATTCTATAATTTCTGGTTGCTTAGAGGTTGTTGTCTGGACACTTTAATACACACTCTTCCTTTCTAGAAAATGAATAGTTTCACTTGGTTAATTGGAGCATCTACACTCAGTTATACTGTATTTAGTTACCTATTCGATTATTTTTTATTTATTGTCGAGAATAAAAAAAATTCTTCACTTAATCTATTCTTTATTAATTTCTTAATTTTCGTGAAGCAATAAATTTTTTTATGTTCGTAAAGACAATTATATATACACTTTATAATCAATAAAATTTTAATTTGTAATTAGTAGAGGTAACAGTAAAAGTTTTCACAAGAATAAATTCTTGGAGAGAAGACGGGGCCAAAATGTTATAAAATAAAATACGTTACAGCGACATATTGTTCTAGAATAAATATAACTTAATTAACAACAACCGTATTTACGTAGACTTTACAAGGGCGGAAAGAAAGCGAAATACACGGAATAAGTATGTACACAAAATACGTAAACCTGGTAGTCGTCAACATGTACATATATACATACTTCCAATGACGTATGTTTCTATTTAAAGAAAAAGAATTAAGTATTCGTTCGAATGAAATTCTCATCACATAAGACTTATTGTTAATTTGGACGTTAAATAAATAATTCTTTCATATGTGATTGAATTTAAAAAATTTTTTGGTTCATTCACGCGCAAAATATCTTCAAGGTATCATACAAGTACATGTATAAGGTTTTCCAATAGGGATGATATGATTTTGAAGTGATATTTCGGTCATTTGTAATATGTCATGATCTGTCATTTGTTTTTCATTGTATTCAGCAGTGTTTACAATTTCATCATGGATAGATATACACAAGAACAACGTTTACAAATTATTCAGTTTTATTATCAAAATAATCGTTCTCTAATTGCAACTTTTTGTGCGCTTTTGCCATTTTATGGTCGTAATAATCGTCCAAGTGTGCTCGCTATTCGTCGAATTGTTAAAAATTTTGAGGTTACATTTTCTTTACATAATTTTCAAGTGCCAATAAGACAAAGAACCCCTCGAAGTAATGCAAATATTGCTGCCGTTCAGGCAAGTGTTACAGAAGACCGTAATTTGTCGATTCCAAGACGTTCTCAACAATTGCGACTGTCTCAAACCACAACCTGGCGGATTTTGAGAAATGATTTGGGTTTGCATCCCTATAAAATTGTTCTCACTCAAGAACTGAAGCCATTGGACTACCGTAAACGTCGTGAATTTGCTGATTTTGCCTTGGAACAACTTGATAACGATTTTTTTAAGAAAATCATCTTCTCTGATGAGGCTCACTTTCATCTGGATGGTGTGGTAAATAAACAGAACTGTTGATTCTGGTGCGAAGAAAATCCACAAATTATTTATGAAAAATCATTACATTCACCTAAATTGACAGTTTGGTGTGGTTTTTGGTATGGTGAAATCATCGGAAGCTGGTAACACCGTTACTGTCAATGGAGAGCGGTATAGATTGATGATAACCAACTTTTTATGGCCGACATTGGAAGAAGTTGATCTTGACAACATTTGGTTCCAACAAGACGGGGCTACGTGCCACACAGCAAATGCAACAATAGAATTATTGCGAGAAAAGTTTGGAGATTCGAATATTTCAAGAAATTGTGATATTGAATGGCCTCCAAGAAGTTATGATTTAATACAATTAAACTATTTCTTGTGGGGTTATTTGAAGTCATTGGTCTATCGAAATAAACCAGACTCTCTTGAAGCTTTACAAATCAATATTGAACATGACATACGACTAGATTTAGTGGAAAAAGTGCTCGAAAATTGGTTTCATCGAATTCGTTCCTGCAGAAGAAGTCGTGGAGGCCATTTGAATGACGTTTTATTTAGAACTTAATTGTATCGATTGTACTTCACATTAAATAAAAAACTTTTGAATTTTCTTAAGAATAAGTGTTTTTTTTTTAAAGAAATCTTATCACTCTTATTGGAAAACCCTTTAGCTATATTTTTAATTTTTATGAGTTAACAGTGTATTTGAAAAACACATAATTATGAGTGAGCATATCAAATATCGGTTCCAAATGAAATTTACGAATTTGCTGAACAGAAAAAGCTTTAATAGTGTGGACATTTACAGAAGATGAACAACGTAACATCTGCCAGAGGAATTTTTTTAAACTAGAACATTTTGAAAGAAAACGAATGAATGAGTAAAAGAAATGTGTTTTCTCATATTTCTCTTGTTGATTCGTTCGTCTTAAAACAATAATAAATAGTTAGGAAAGTGAAAGGAAGATGGCGAAGTAAAAAAATGCCCAAAAGAAAGAGAACTGTAACCATTTTTTTAAAGATTTAACCTTACTATTTAAAGTACAACAGATGCTACAAATTCTGTGTAGATTAGGTCCCTCTGTAACAGTTGCTTTAGACACTTGTACAACTAGCTAGACTCTGGCACAACTAGCTATGTTATTTGGGTAACTTTAGTACATAACTTGTCCCATAGGTTGCGTATTCATTAGTACTTAGAGGAAATGGTTCCTATACTAGAAGATATATATCGAACGTCTGTATTCAATTGGTATAAGCAGTTCAAACCTGAAGACTATGGCACATCCGCGCCGTCTTTTTTGCTATGAAAAGAATTACGAAAGAACTGGAAACACAAGAGACGGTCACCACAATCAGAATCTCTTTGGGTGCATCTAGGAGATTCCGATTAGAGTTGTTGAACAACCCAAAAGCAATCGTTCTTTGTCCAGAAGAGACAGGTTTTACTATATTTCCTCTATTGCAGAACTCTTATAGTTACTTGCCTCCAAACTAGGGCTGCGTAAAGAGATAGTTATGTCATTTTGGTAAAAAAATGGAGTACTCTGCAAATTTTAAAATGTGGTTTTCCCTCTAGATTTCATATTGATAAGTATTTAGGGGAAATGGTTTCTGTACTTGAAGTTTTTTGTCTAAATCGTCCGTCTGTATTCAAGTGATACGAGGGAGCGTTTTTATATTCGCGGAATGGGGGACAAGGGGTGGAAATAAAAAAACCAAATTATTTTTCTTTTTCAATATATTCACCTGCAAGACGGATACATTTTTCATATCTTTGAATTAATTTATTTATACCCTCATAAAAAAATGATTTCTCTTTATCTGCAAAATACGCCGAAACTGCCTCCTTGACTTCATCATCGGCAGTAAATTTTTTACCCCGCAGCTCTTTTTTCATTTTCGGAAACAGGTAATAATCACTCGGGGCCAGGTCTGGGCTGTAGGGTGGGTGATTCACAATTTCGAAGCCCACCTTATGCAGGGCAGCTAACGCAACGCGGCTCTTGTGGACGGTCGCGTTGTCGTGCAAAAGCAGAACACCTTTTGTCGATTTTTTCCATATTTCACTTTTCACTCCTGATTATGTTACTTGGTTGACGATAGCTCAAAGACTAACTGTCTAATAACAATGAAACTTCGTATTTATACTAATCATGAGTCGCTGCACAGGCCACGCCCCCAATGCGCCTACTCACTCCTCTACAACCCGCTCATTCCGCGAATATAAACGCACCCTCGTATAAGGAGTTCTAGATTGAAGACAAAGGCACACCCATACTTGTAGCGAAATTTCGATATCTTAACAAGAAAATGGCGGCCGTCTCCTTTACCATAAAAGGAATTGTGAAGAATAGGAAACACAAAAGACGGTCACCATAATTGAAATTGTTGAAACACTGAGTACTGTTCAATGTTAGGATACAATTTTCCCTATAGATTACATACTGATTAGTATTTAAAGGGAATTGTTTCTATACTAGAAGATTATTGTCTGTATTCAAGTGGTATGGGTAGTTCCGAATTGTAGACGAAGACACGGCCATGTATCTATCAAATTCTCAATATTTTAAGAAGAAAATCTTGGCCATCTTCGTCGCCATGAAAAGAGTTATGGAGGAGTGGACACGCAAAAGACGGTCAGCACAATTAAAATCTCTTTCGCGTACTCATTGTGGTGACAGTCTTTTTTGTTTCCAGCTTTTTCACAACTATTTTCATTTACAAGGCCATCATTTTGTTTACGATTTCTTTCGATATACACAAGAAATCCTAATTAGAATTGTTGAAACATTCACACTCATTTATTCTATCTCAAGACCAGGTAGTTTTTTTCATCATTCCGCTATTGCAAAACCTGCAGTCCCCTCTGACCTGTAGTCATCTTAACGAATGAAAATGTATTTATATGTTAATATTGGAAGAAGTCCTTCATTGAAAATATATTTTCAGTGAATACATACTGTAAATGGATATTTCGAAGATTTAGACAGTTGATAATTCTTTAGAAGCATTTGGATTAATTGTATAGAAATGCAAGAAGACTATCTAGAAAAATTAAATACGATTTTCTTCAAAAATTGTTTTTATTTCGTTTTTGTTTCGTTCTAGAGATTTTCCTATTTATCTTCGTCTAATTGTCCTGTAAGAAACAATCTTTTCAACTTGTTGCTCTCGACGTTGCTTAATCGCGTAGTTCGATAGAAACTACATCCCGTTTTTTAATTGCGTCTTCTTACTATGATTAACTACGATCTAAAAAAAATATTCAATTAGAAGCTATTTATAAACAGCTTCGGTCCAAGAAATCTAAAATTAATTTACACACAATCTCATTGATCTTTAAAGAGATTGCTTCTAATAATTACGCGTTTCCTGAGAAATTGTTCTTCAAGTAGTGTTGACGTTTAGTTTTCATTGTAAAACGTAGTAATGATATTCAATTGTTTTGTTCCGATGTAAATACTGTGGATTGCGATTCCATAATGTGGATGTTTATTACCGGAGCACGACTACAAGTAATGATTTCGAAAAATCCAACAGCTTTCCGACGTTTGTTGCTTTTTATAGACCTACTGACCCAATATCGCTATTGAGTTCATAAACTGCAGTAAAACCTTAGCTGTTATATTTCATATTGTGATAGGTCCACTATATTTGCGTGCGGGTTGAATATGGTCAGTCGCAGTGATTTATTTGTTTAAGGAAAGCCGTGACATTGAGAGTCTCGTAGACTCGCCATAAACTTCTTTGTAAAAAAACGGATGGAAAAATAATGAACATTTCATAATTGAATTTTGTCTTGTACGGGTACAATTGTCCTTCATTTCTTATGAAACGTATCTACTTATACAGTCAGAGACTAAAGTTTAAATACACCTCGAAAATTGTATGTTTAAAGAAAAGTAAATGTTTCAGAAAAACTTATAGTGTGCAGTTTTATTTGTCTTCATAAATAACAAAAAAATACGATAACAAAAAATATAGACTTCATTACAAACATAACGGTAATTCTAAAAAATACGATAAAATTCACTGGAAAAAGTTTAAATACAAACATATTTACATCTTTGAATGTTATTCCATTTTTTAAATAATTTAAAAAAGAAAAACATTTCAATACTTTGTTGGACCGCCATGGATATCGATAACTGCCTGCAACCGGGATGGCATAGAAAGTACCAAGCTTTCTGTTTCAGAAGGCGATATTTCAGACCAGATTTCTTTAAGAGCTCGTTTTAGGGATTCTTTGCTTGTTATTGAAGTTTTCGCTAATTTCCGCTTCATTAAATCCCAAACGTGCTCAATTGGGTTTAAGTCTGGTGATTGAGGTGGGCTATGGAGCTGCCTGGGAGCATAATAAAGCAACCACTCTTTCACAGAAAGTGCGGTGTGCTTGGGATCGTTATCCTGTTGAAAGATCCAACGGGGTCCAAGGCCCAAGATGTCGACAGATACTTGCAAATTTCTTTCCAATATACTCTTGTAAAGATGTTGGTTCATTATGCCATCAATAAACTCCAAATTCCCAACGCCGGCTGCTCCAATCGCTCCCCAAACCATTGCATTGCCACCTCCATGTTTTACCGTAGGAACCAAATTTTGTGTTTGAAGGGCAGTGTTTGGCTTGCGCCAGACTTTTGAACGTCCATCGCTTCGAAATAAATTAAATTTGCTCTCGTCTGTAAAAAGAACTGTTCTCCAAAACCCAGCGTCTTTGTTTTTATACTTATTTGCAAACTCCAGTCTAAGTCGTCTGTTTTTTTCACTTATCAGTGGCTTCTTTCGGGGAACTCTGCTTTTATATCCATTTTCTCGCAATGCTCTTTGAACAGTTTTTGAATGCACATGCTTGTTGTAGTTATTAGCGATATCATCTGCAAGTTTTGGGGCACTTATTCTTGGATTCTTTTTCACTTCTCTTACGATATGGTTAACATCACGACTGGAAAGTTTTTTTGGTCGACCGCTTCTTGGCATATTTTCTACTGAGTCAGTTTGCTTATATTTTCGAATTATATTTTGAATACTAGAAAATGGTACATTTAATAATTTTCCTATTTCTCGATAGGATTTTCCTTCCTGAAAATGTTTTATTATTAAATGTTTAACGCTGGACTCAATTTCTTTACCTTTGCCCATAATTTTCAATAGAACTTCCAGTGCTGACAATAAAACCGCTACTAATAACAAGTGGTGGCTTTTAAAAAAAGAATTTGATCGAAACATATGTACATTCATAAAATATAACTGTACTTTGTTTTTGGGAAATGAAAGGGAGTTTTTTGTTTTGCAAAATGTATTTAAACTTTTGTCCGCTGTATTTTGTTGTTATTGTGGGATTTACCGTTATGTTTGCAATGTACAAAGAATTTTTTGTTATCGTTTTTTTGTTTTTTATGAAGACAAATAAAGCTGCATACTATAAGTTTTTCTGAAACGTTTACTTTCCTTTAAACATACAATTTTTGAGGTGTATTTAAACTTTAGTCTCTGACTGTATATCATATTTCAGTGACAGGTATTTGAATGGATATTCCTCAGTTCTTTTACTGCATATACACTATCACTCCTAAGTATTTGGCCACTCGCATTTAACCCGCAAGTTGTAACAAAAACCAAAATTGAAATACTAATACCTTTTTACTATTTACATATATGAAAAATATATATTTTTACATCCAAAATAAATCGTTGTATAATATATTTATTTAAATTTTAGATTCGTCTATATGCCCTCCTTTATTTTTAATCACTGCAGCACACAATCGAGGCATTCTTTCAATTAATTTTCGTAATGTCCCAGGTTTTATTTTACCATATGCCTCTTGCAGGTTCTCCCACATATTAACAGCAGATGTGGGGATCGTTTTTCTCACCTCTCGGCCAAGTTCTTCCCACAGCAACTAGGTGGGATTTAAATCGGGACTCTGGGGAGGTCACGCCATATCTTTTATGGTTCTCTTGTTCTCCAATTTCTGTAAATATCCTCGGCATAGTTTGGAAGTGTGTTTCGGGTCATTATCTTGTTGGAAGATAAAATTCTGACTCGAAATTTTAATTCCAGAGGGGACTGCATTTCTCCTCTACTATGCACTTATACTTTTTTTTTATTATGCCTTCGATTTTTACTAGATCGCCAACATTTGATCCAGAGAATCAACCCCATATCATGACTGAACCTCCACCGTGCTTAACAGTAGGGGCTATGCATTCTTCCCGGGCACGCTTACCTACAGCCATCCTCACGAAAACCCGTCTTTGTAACCGAAAATCTCGAATTTGGATTCGCTGTTCCGCAATACTTTATTCCAGTCTTCTATGGTCAAATTTTGGTGATCGCGTACACACTTTAAACGTTTTTGCTTGTTTTGTTTGCGTAGAAGCGGCTTCCGCTTTACGATTCGTCCATGAAGGCCGTGGAAACCCTTTCGTCGAACAGCATTCATTTCTGCTGTGATTTCTGGGGCTGTGTTTCGTCTATTTCTCTTGCTTGTTACCACCATTGCAACATCTTCTGCTGAGGTTGTTGCCCTTGGTCTGCCTTTTCGATTTCTGTTCAACACACTTCCACATTCGAGGTGTGTTTTGATGATATAACCCACGGCGATCTGATGTAATTTAAGTTCTGTGGCAATTTCGCGGTTCCTTTTGCCAGTTTTATGGTATGCGATGGTAAACGATCGTGTTTCTACACGCAATTTTTTCTGTTTAGACATTTCTAAACGACTGAACTTCTTCGAAACACACGATGTTATCACTATGAGTACCTCTATACATAAATACATTTGGCACGAGGGGACATTCCATCGTGCTTCGTGTTTACTTTATATACAAGCTCAATTATAGTAGAATACAGTTTGTTCTCATCAGTCTTACAAGACCATATGTATATACGCTACGTGTAAGTATTTAACACTTACACATACGGTTAATTTAATTTAGGATCTATTCCACATAATCGCAGATTATGGATTCCTTCGCTCAATTCAAAAGCAGCAAAATTAAAACCGGTTTCGGCTTACAAAACGTTTGCTTGAATGACACAGGGTAATAAAATGAAAAAAAAAATTTGGTGCCGGAAATCTAACATCCGATTTTAGATGTTTTTAATGTGCTGATTCCAAAAATGCCACCAGATTTTTTTCTATCAGCTCTAGTTTTTGAGATACAGGTTACAGGTTAATTGATATTTTTTTCTGATAAAGGACAACAAATAAAGAGATAAATATGTGTTCTTTTACATAACGGTAACAAATATGGCTCAAATCCTATTGGTCATTCTACTACCATGAAGGAAGAATATGAAACAATTGCATTAGTTTTAAGAAAAATCAAATACGAAGAACATCAGTGGGCAATTTGTGTCGATTTAAAAATGGTTAACTTCCTCCTTGGACAGCAGAGTGGTTATACAAAATATCCTTGTTTTTTGTGCCTTTGGGACAGCAGAGATAAAAATGAGCACTGGGTTAAAAAAATGGCCTTCAAGAGATGTCATGATTCAAGGAAAACAAAACGTGATCAACGAACCTTTGGTTGCAAGAGAAAAAATCTTACTACCGCCCTTGCATATCAAGCTAGGCTTAATGAAGCAATTTGTGAAGGCTTTAAATCGAGATGGAAATTGTTTTGGGTATTTATCACGTAAATTTCCTGGCATTAGCACGGAAAAACTAAAAGCTGGTATATTTGATGGTCCTCAAATAAGGCAACTTGTTAAAGATCCACAATTCACCACATCAATGAACGAGACTGAATCTAACGCTTGGTGTTCATTTGTTCAAGTAGTACAAAATTTTCTTGGCAATCATAAAGCAGAGATGGCCGTTTGACGATTTTTGCGATTTTTTTGAACCTCAAGCGATGAAATTTAAAAAACGGAAAAATCAAAGTGTGGATTTTCGACGTTTTGATACCTCTATTTTATGTATTCGAACCCGGTGATTACGAAAAACGCATCGGGAATGCGCTAGCTCTTTCGGTTCTCGAGATATTCGCGAAAAACTAAATTTGGTGAAATCGAAAAAATTAAAATTGCGATTTTCGCCGTTTCGATGGTCCTATCGTACGTATTTTGATCTCCTGATTCAGAAACAACCCCTACTTGGCATCGTATCTCTTACGGTTCTCGAAAAAAATAAAGTTGCGATTTTCGCCGATTCGATGGTTCTATCTTATGTATTTTGATCTGCTGATTCAGAAAATGTACCTATTTGGCATCGTATCTCTTTCGGTTCTCGAGATATTCGCAAAAAACACTTTTGCAAGTTGCGAAAATCGCGAAAATTTTGGATTTTCGTTCAAATCGGCGTGCTATCTCGCGAACCAAGGGCCTCTCGGCGACGGCGCGGACACTGCCGGATGCGTTTTGACGTCCGGAATCGACTGCTTCAAACCGGAACCCGCTACGACGTCGCGTTCTCGAGTTATGACCGGAAAACCGAAAATTTTTGCGAAAATTCAAACTGCCACAGCGGCCAAACGGTTCGCTCTACAGCGATGCGCTTGTGCTCATTACAATCCTTGTGAAGAGTACATTCATTGGTGAAAATTTTGTGGCGATGGGACGGAAAATGTGGAAGTTATGGCCGTTTGACGATTTTTGCGATTTTTTTGAACCTCAAGCGATGAAATTTAAAAAACGGAAAAATCAAAGTGTGGATTTTCGACGTTTTGATACCTCTATTTTATGTATTCGAACCCGGTGATTACGAAAAACGCATCGGGAATGCGCTAGCTCTTTCGGTTCTCGAGATATTCGCGAAAAACTAAATTTGGTGAAATCGAAAAAATTAAAATTGCGATTTTCGCCGTTTCGATGGTCCTATCGTACGTATTTTGATCTCCTGATTCAGAAACAACCCCTACTTGGCATCGTATCTCTTACGGTTCTCGAAAAAAATAAAGTTGCGATTTTCGCCGATTCGATGGTTCTATCTTATGTATTTTGATCTGCTGATTCAGAAAATGTACCTATTTGGCATCGTATCTCTTTCGGTTCTCGAGATATTCGCAAAAAACACTTTTGCAAGTTGCGAAAATCGCGAAAATTTTGGATTTTCGTTCAAATCGGCGTGCTATCTCGCGAACCAAGGGCCTCTCGGCGACGGCGCGGACACTGCCGGATGCGTTTTGACGTCCGGAATCGACTGCTTCAAACCGGAACCCGCTACGACGTCGCGTTCTCGAGTTATGACCGGAAAACCGAAAATTTTTGCGAAAATTCAAACTGCCACAGCGGCCAAAC